>CM067317.1:62515084-62640012 GCA_034231615.1 Meghimatium bilineatum | reverse complement strand
ACTTTTGACTATGAAGCAACGAAATTGTCTATTATACAATGCTCCTAGTGCGTGAACCTTGACAGCTCAGTGTGCAGGGAAAAGTGCTAGCGAAGAGAGTGCCACTTTTGCTGTGACGACGAGTAGTATTAGGTATTATTAGGTATGAGGTGGGTTGATTATCCTCTTCGCACACCGGACATGTCTATAGGTGCTCAGATCTCCGCTTCAGTAAATCTCTCAGGGTATACGGCTAATGATTCCGGTTGTATGTTGGTTCACAGCTCTTTTTGAAATCTTTGTCAGGGGTTATTTATGGGCCACGCCCATCCTCATTCCCAATTCTCGCATTCTCGATATTGACTCATGTTCATTCATCTCAAAATCCTCTGATCGTGAGGACTCACGAAGAGCGATGAGTATGTCTGCTCGGTCCATAGGATGACCGTCTGTTGTGGTGGCGAGACTAGCTAATTGGTAGGCCCGTTCATTCCCTCCACGCCCTCGTGCCAGGGGACAAAGATAAGCGTGAGTTTTCGTAGTGATGCCCACATTTTAGCTCTCTTTAATGACTCCGCCTATCTATCTACGTACATGACCTGTTTTGACTTTCTGAATCATATTTAGTGAGTCACTTAGTATGCACGCATGGGAACACGCAGTAAAATGCCTGCGTTACGAGTAGTATGAATGGAGAGATCGTGTCGGTGATTATGGCATTGGAATAGTTAAGCTCACAGAAGGTTATATGAACCTGCAATCTGAGTTACTCTATGAGTATGATTATGAAAGTACAAAAGGGTCTCGTTCGTGAACAATGGACTGAAATATTGAGAGCACTAACTGGAGTTGAAAATCACCTCAAGCAACAGACAACAAACTGAACAGCTTCGAAAACAAATGTTTTCGCAAACTGATGAACATAAAATGAAGCGACTTCGTCACAAATAGTGATCTAAGAGACAAAACACACCAAGAGTATGTTTCAAACATCATAAGAAAACGAAGATGGAAATACCATTGTCACGTTTTACGACTAGATGTAAACAGAATAAACAAAGAAGCTCTTATGTGGTCACCTGAGGGTAAAAGAAAAAGAGGAAGACCAAAAACAACCCTTAGAAACACCATTCTTAAAGAAGGGGAATTAATAGGCTGTAAGACCATCCAGGAACTAAAGCTGCAGGCTGCGGACCGCATCATATAGAGAACCAAAGCCTCTACCCTATGTGTCGCTTGCGGCACGAAAGGAATAAACTAACTAACTAACTAACTGTGGAGTACGATCTAAAAGGATCAAGAAAAGGTCTTGAATATTTATAAAGAATTGTTCTTGAATATCTATGAAGATTGTTATTTGAATATCTTTGAAGATTGTTATTTGAATATCTTTGAAGATATTGGGATTCACATTATGGGATTCACATGCAAAGGTCTCATCGATGGAGAAAGTGGCCTTGGGGAATGATATGGAGCGCATCTGATCCACATAAGGACATGTTAGCAACGGCTACGTGAGCAATGAACAGTATCAAAATGTACTTTATCTGTGATTCTCATTGGTTGTCGACGCAACATACTTATACGGAAGTGACCAATGAATAGTCAGGTCAGATCAGATGAATGACTCTGCAAGTTGGACTTACTAGAGGAAGGATTGACTGAACTGTGAATGACTATGCACTGTACACGTGCTTAGCAACCAACACATAAGTGTACACATTATCCAGAGGCGTAGATACGTTTTCTATAAAAGGAGTGGGGGTTCTACCTAAAAAAATCATTTTTGTTGTGTTTTTTTTATCTTTCGGAAAACTATTACGGGTGATGGAGATTTTACACACTTTTCTTTGATTCTTCTTCCTAGTGTTAACTGTCTGGTTATGTCTTTCTGGTGAACCTTCCTAATCTATCTACGGACTTGACAATATTATCATCTGAAGAATTCTCACAAATCAGAGACTGGATTTCTGAATCAACCACCATCGAAAGATCATTGCTACTATGCCTTTGGTTCTCAAATGTTTCTTTTTTCCCCTTTTCTGTTTGCGTTATACCCCTTTATGTATTGCATCATTAAAGCTATAAGAATTCTCTAGAAATGACTTTTGTGTGTGCTTATATATGTTTATATTCGTTGATCCTCTAATTTCTATATTCCATCTTTTGCATAATCTGACCCTGGCTTTGCGTCCATCATGTCTGTATAGCAATGCTTTTTGAGGGGCACTATCAAATGGTTAAAGGTTAATACTGCAGGCAGCAGACCGCAAAACACAGAGAATCAAATCCTCTACCCTATGTGCCGTCTGCGGCACGAAAGGAACAAACGAACTAATATGATGGTAAACTGGAAGCTTCTGAAAACCACTTATGTTGTCTTCTGATGTAATTCAGCATTGGCATTGTGTTTGTTAGTCTTTTTATCGTTATGGTTGTGAATCGCCATTTGCAAACATAAATATTGAATCATTTGTCTTTATTGTTTATTATTCTGTTCCTAATATTATTTCAAAAAATAATAAATGTATAATTTGTAACAAAAATAAAGACATTCATCTTTACGGTATTGTTTTATTGTTAGGTATTCATTCTGTGCTTGTATCAGCGTACATTGAACTTTAGAGAATTTCTTTACGTCAGTGCAATCTTGTTCTAAAACGGTGGATCCGATTGGGTAGTTTTCATTTCCCGTGTGGGATGGAGCGATGACCTTTACCAATAAAGACCTTCCAACAGAATTAATTAGGCAGCTTTATTAGAAATAATTCGTAACGTTTTTTTTTATTATAGTCATTATTTCGGTTGGTCAATATTTATATAATGGTGGCTATTTGTGGGATACGATTTCAAGTATACAAATAGTGAACAACGGAAAACACGAGAATAGTCAGAAAAAATAATGAATGAAGGCGTAATTATTTCTGGAACAAGGTCTTCTATACTGAAGATGGTTTTGGATGGAGCCAACAATTTTGTCTAAATTTTCTAATCCTGTGGATCATCCCATCATTTGTCTTACTATAGTAACTTTATTAGCAATATTTACCTACAGCAAGTTGTCATTGCTTTCTAAGCTACTGTGCCTCACACCTCATTGGATCATACATGGATCTACTGTAACTTACACCCAAAGAAACCTGCATGGAACTACTGTATCTCACACCCCACTGGAACCTACATGGATCTACTGGATGGGACATTCAGCAATTACAGCAAACCAGGAAGCTGACGTTTTTGTTTAGACATCGCAAAAGTAGGCTCATTGGATGTGGGCTCCTTGGATGTGGGCTCATTGGATGTGGGCTCATTGGATGTGGGTTCATTGGATGTGGGTTCATTGGATGTGGGTTCATTGGATGTGGGGCTCATTGGATGTGGGCTCATTGGATGTGGGTTCATTGGATGTGGGTTCATTGGATGTGGGTTCATTGGATGTGGGGCTCATTGGATGTGGGCTCATTGGATGTGGGTTCATTGGATGTGGGGCTCATTGGATGTGGGCTCATTGGATGTGGGTTCATTGGATGTGGGTTCATTGGATGTGGGTTCATTGGATGTGGGTTCATTGGATGTGGGTTCATTGGATGTGGGCTCATTGAATGTGAGCTCATTGAATGTTGTTCATTGGATGTGGGTTCATTGGATGTGGGTTCATTGGATATGGGTTCATTGGATGTGGGTTCATTGGATGTGGGTTCATTGGATGTGGGCTCATTGGATGTGGGTTCATTGGATGTGGGTTCATTGGATATGGGTTCATTGGATGTGGGTTCATTGGATATGGGTTCATTGGACGTGGGGCTCATTGGATGTGGGCTCATTGAATATGGGTTCATTGGATGTGGGTTCATTGGATGTGGGTTCATTGGATGTGGGCTCATTGGATGTGGGTTCATTGGATGTGGGTTCATTGGATATGGGTTCATTGGATGTGGGGCTCATTGCATGTGGGCTCCTTTGATGTGTTTCATTTGATGTGAGTTCATTTGATGTGGGTTCATTTGATGTGGGTTCATTTGATGTGGGTTCATTGGATGTGGGCAGTAGATTTAATAAGAAACTCTCCGTTTTCAAGTAACTGTTTGTTCTTAAAAGGATGGATCACTGATATATGGAGATGTACACCTGATGGAGTACCATCAATGATCGATCACTGATATATGGAGATGTACACCTGATGGAGTACCATCAATGATCGATCACTGATATATGGAGATGTACACCTGATGGAGTACCATCAATGATCGATCACTGATATATGGAGATGTACACCTGATGGAGTACCATCAATGATCGATCACTGATATATGGAGATGTACACCTGATGGAGTACCATCAATGATCGATCACTGATACATGGAGATGTACACCTGATGGAGTACCATCAATGATCGATCACTGATACATGGAGATGTACACCTGATGGAGTACCATCAATGATCGATCACTGATACATGGAGATGTACACCTGATGGAGTACCATCAATGATCGATCACTGATACATGGAGATGTACACCTGATGGAGTACCATCAATGATCGATCACTGATACATGGAGATGTACACCTGATGGAGTACCATCAATGATCGATCACTGATACATGGAGATGTACACCTGATGGAGTACCATCAATGATCGATCACTATTACATGGAGATGTACACAAAATGGAGTACCATCAATGATCGATCACTGATACATGGAGATGTACACCTGATGGAGTACCATCAATGATCGATCACGGATACATGGAGATGTACACCTGATGGAGTACCATCAATGATCGATCACTGATACATGGAGATGTACACCTGATGGAGTACCATCAATGATCGATCACTGATACATGGAGATGTACACCTGATGGAGTACCATCAATGATCGATCACTGATACATGGAGATGTACACCTGATGGAGTACCATCAATGATCGATCACTGATACATGGAGATGTACACCTGATGGAGTACCATCAATGATCGATCACTGATATATGGAGATGTACACCAGATGGAGTACCATCAATGATCGATCACTGATATATGGATATGTACACCTGATGGAGTACCATCAATGATCGATCACTGCTATATGGAGATGTACACCTGATGGAGTACCATCAATGATCGATCACTGATATATGGAGATGTACACCTGATGGAGTACCATCAATGATCGATCACTGATACATGGAGATGTACACCTGATGGAGTACCATCAATGATCGATCACTGATATATGGAGATGTACACCTGATGGAGTACCATCGATGATCGATCACTGATATATGGAGATGTACACCTGATGGAGTACCATCAATGATCGATCACTGATATATGGAGATGTACACCTGATGGAGTACCATCAATGATCGATCACTGATATTTGGAGATGTACACCTGATGGAGTACCATCGATGATCGATCACTGATATATGGACATTTACAAATGATGGAATACTATCAATGATCGATCATTGATATATGTAAAGGTAAAAATAATAGAGTACTGTCATTGACTGATTACTGATATGTGTGTTGAAACGAATTTCTTTTACTCGGTTATTTTACCATATCTTTCTCGGCGCATGTCTGAGAGGTTAAAGCGTTTGTCTCACATGTTTTGAAAGGCATGCATGCTTGTTTTCCCATGTACAAGCAGCTTGATTCCTGGTATTTTTTTTCCGTCAGAAAGTAGATTAAAAACTTAGTTGTATATTTCTTTGTAACATTATATGCATGCTGCATTTATCACTGAGCCACCTTGTCCCATGTCTGTAGATATTGGAGGGTGTAACACTCCCAAACTCTCCCCCCCCCCCTTAATAAATCTGAACATGACCTTTAGTACTAGGAATTTAACTAAAAGTTTGATGGAAACCCCTCCTTTAGCGAGTTTTCACAATAGGGTATTCAAAATTAGGTAATACCCCCCTCCTTAACGTAACGATATATACAGCCCTGCCTGAACCCCCATGCCTTTCAAAACGTGAAAACCTGCAGCTATAACAGTTTACAATATGTTATCATTGATGTGCTGGGAATTTACCTGGGAAACCTTTTACTTTCCTAAATTTGTTCCGGGGAATATTTTCAGAGTTGACTTGGCAAGTAACGATTGGTGGCTCTTACAGAATATAAAATTCCACTGGAAAATTGTTATCTAGGGGAGCGAATTCCCTTTTTTATTACCAGTGTGCAAAGTACGTTTTCATGAATTCTGTCCCCTAGATACTGTATTCGAGATTCTTCTTCTTCTGTGTTCGTTCTCACACTCCTGCAGATCAGCAGAATGTAGTCCGGAGAACGGAATACGTTGTGTCATAGTTTACAGCATTGCTGCGATATCTGCGCCTTTCGGCCTGACACATCTGACTTCAGCATGGCTTTAGGTCACTGACCCTATATGGGATGGTATGTAATTGTAGATACACTCAATCGGTGATCGGAGCACGCATAGACACGCCTAGGTGATATTTATAAAAATCATAGTTCTCCCACATTGTTCTTAGTTGTAGATATTCACAGGTGTCCGACATATTAATCGCCTTCTGTGAATGCACGTTGGGTATACGACGTTTCACGGTAATGGCCTGCATATACCTACACGATTTTATAATTATTTCGATAAGGTTTATAACAATGTTCATATGCGAGTAACACCTTAAGAAGATTCAGTGTTTTGATAGAAGTCATTTTCCCCATAGCTTCACTGTGTGGAACAAAGTTCTCAATTGTCTGGGGATTGGCTCCGAAACATGATCATAACAAGAAAGTGGGGATTGGCTCTTAAACATTATAATAACAAGAAAGTGTCTGGGGATTGGCTCCTAAACATGGTCATAACAAGAAAGTGGGTATTGACTCATAAACATGATTATAACAAGAAAGTGTCTGGGGATTGGCTCCTAAACATTATCATAACAAGAACGTATCTGGGGATTGGCTACTAAACATTATCATAACAAGAAAGTATCTGGGGATTGGCTACTAAACATTATCATAACAAGAAAGTATCTGGGGATTGGCTACTAAACATTATCACAACAAGAAAGCGTCTGGGGATTGGCTACTAAACATTATCACAACAAGAAAGCGTCTGGGGATTGGCTACTAAACATTATCACAACAAGAAAGCCGAGGTTTTAGCCATATCATGAGAGACAGCAGCATGGAAAATTTAATAATGAGAATTACAGTTGGTGGTAATAGAGTTATCATCATCATCAAATACATATCCCCTCGGGGTCGTTGTGGTGCCACTCTGAAAACATCAACATCAACATTTCTCTATGCCTCTCTGTTATCAGTTCTTTGTTTACGTGTGGAGAATCTTCATCCAATCCAATATTTAATTTTATCAATTTATACTTTCCTCTGACCTTCACCCATGCAACCGAGCTGTTCCTTCCGAGATATTTTTGGAAAGAGAGTCGTGCCTCATTATCATAGAGCAAGGGCATCCAAAATGACGATGAATATCAGATCGTTATCTGATCTACCTTACATTACGACTGCATGTCAGTAATACTCATTGCTTGTTGCCACTTTTGAGGTAAAGTATTTTAATTTATCTTACTTTACTTGCTGTTACATCTGATCTATTTTCATTTCTCACTTAATTCTGTACACTTTCCCCTCCTCACTTACCACCATCTTCTCCCTATAGCCTCTTCTTCCCCGCCATGCTGCTCCATCTTTGCTTTCTCCCCTATCTCTCCTTTTCTTTCCTCCCTATCATAGCCATGTTTGTCTCCATGTAAGATTCGTTGTACTGTAGTCTTTGGTTTGTCCTGATGAAGAATTTTTAGTCGAAGCGTCGTTTGTCTCTGTATCTCGTTGTTAGATTTTTTATGTCTTTTTTTAAAAACACACTTCTACCTATTTTTGTTTATCTTGATCGTTTCAACATGTCTTTGATCGATGCAGGTCCACTCATTTTATGAGTTCACTGTGTCAACCACTGTCCGAAATTTTGATTGCATAATAAGAAATTATAGAAAACTAGACATCGGACATAATTACATTGTCTCTATATTTACTAGAGTTTTGAAATACAATAGAAAAATACAACGAAACAGTCACTCTTCGGTGTGAGTCAATCTATACAATAACAGAAATTCAACAAAACAACCACTCCATTGTGTGTGTCAATCCACCAACTTGTTGGTAAAAACTTATTTATGCTTAATATACACCAATTTCCGAAAATGAATTGCAATTGTTGTATAAATATCGATTACTTTCTGCATAAATTAGGTTATAGTTATCGATTACCTTCTGCATAAACTGTCGTATAAATATTGATTACCTTCTGCATAAAGTGACGTAAGAATATTGATTACTTTCTGCATAAATTGACGTATGTATATTGATTACTTTCTGCATAAATTGGCGTATGAATATCGATTACTTTCTGCATAAATTGACGTAAGAATATTGATTACTTTTAGCATAAATTGACGTATGAATATCATTTACTTTCTGCATACATTGACGTAAGAATATCGATTACTTTGTGCATAAATTTACGTATGAATATTGAATACTGTCTGCATACATCCAGATTTGTTGTTTATACTAAAACGATTAATGCCAGAAAACACATTCCCGCGACACTTTCAGAAACACTTGTCGAACGAAGATAGTACTCGTCTTCAGGCACTGAACAAACGACGGGCAGTGCATGTTGTTGGTGTCGCATTCAATAAAATATTGGACAGTATCAATCATTCGTACACCATTGATATTATCGCAAATCACACACTAGGTTTAGTAACACATGTTCACATGACATTGACACATCACTTACTAAGTTTAGTAACACATGCTCACATGACATGAACACATTACTTACTAAGTTTAGTAACACATGCTCACATGACATTGACACATCAGTTACTAAGTTTAGTAACACATGCTCACATGACATTGACACATTACTTACTAAGTTTAGTAACACATGTTTACATGACATTGACACATCACTTACTAAGTTTAGTAACACATGCTCACATGACATTGACACATCACTTACTAAGTTTAGTAACACATCTTCACATGACATTGACACATCACTTACTAAGTTTAGTAACACATCTTCACATGACATTGACACATCACTTACTAAGTTTAGTAACACATGTTCACATGACATTGACACATCACTTACTAAGTTTAGTAACACATGTTTATATGACATCGCCACATCACTAAGTTTAGTAACACATGTTTATATGACATCGCCACATCACTAAGTTTAGTAACACATGTTTATATGACATCGCCACATCACTAAGTTTAGTAACACATGTTTATATGACATCGCCACATCACTAAGTTTAGTAATACATGTTTATATGACATCGCCACATCACTACGTTTAGTAACACATGTTTATATGACATCGCCACATCACTAAGTTTAGTAACACATGTTTATATGACATCGCCACATCACTAAGTTTAGTAACACATGTTCACATGACATCATTACATCACACACACAAAAAAGTGATAGAAACAAATGTGTTTATATGTTGTCATATTGTACAAATAATACAAGACACCTAGGCGCAGGCACTAAATTCAATAAATACAACACACAAGCATCAGTTTCTAGAACTAAGCTGCGCTTAACAGAAATAGATTCAAGCACATTTTATGATCAATATTTGTGAAAAACAAAAAAATGTTTACTTTTAACTTACACATTATTCCTACAAAACACGGTCAAAGAGCAACAAGAAATTAAAAAAAATAACTTCAAACTCACATTTGTCTCTGGGTCAAAGACATGAGCCCTTGGACCGATGGATCAGCAACATTTCTCTCAAAGTATTTTAGTTACTCTGAATACATATTTTATAAGAGAACTGATAACTACAATTTATATTTATCTGTTGCTGTCTTTACTTGTTAGAAAGATAATCTTTCTAAGGCACATCATCTCAAGCTGTATAATCTTCCTATTATCCCATAGACAGGGGGGTTAGTATCACTTGGAGAGCAAACGTATTGTGGGGCTAAACACTTGGAACCAGTGTCCATTAAAATGCTAGACCGCGTTCCATATTCAAATAGTGAAATGTGACTAGTTTAACAATCCTTGCACATAATCACATGTTTGAGAACCTCAAGAATTGCGAGCGATTAGCCTTTATTTCCTATGTGCAGTGGCGGTGGTTTTTCTGAGCTTTCTTTCATACCCTGGAGACTTCAACTTTCGACTTAGTGCAATTTCTATTGAAGGGGCCTTCTACTCTGAAGGGGGTCTATAGTTGTGTAGATGAAATGCTACAAAGCTTCCATAAGAGAGCCTCAATATAATGGCATGTTCAATATTTGTTCAATATACTATGATTTTCTGTTGCATGGGTGGTGGGTCTAGTGGGCCATTGAAGAGACCCACAGATGCAGCTGCACGCGTCTGGTCTAGGACTTAGTACCTAAGCAATCGAGGACTTTGTATCTAAGAAATAAAACTCACCAAAAGTGATTAGAACATGTACATATGTAGTTATACTGAAGTCTAAACAACCGGTTAATCTGCACACACAACAAAGTTATTAGAGGGAACGTTAACTGGGCAATGTCCATAATTGCTCCATTAGTCACAATCCTAATTAGTTCAACATGTCTCATGTAACTTTGTACAATCTACTATAGTGTTTACGCTAAGTCACGTGTTCCGTCTCTGCCTCATCTATATGGTGTTCACCAAATATCCTATTTAGCAAAATACTATACACCAATTCATAAGCCCATAATCCATCAGTGTCAACATATAAGGGTGTCAAATTAATAACTACGTTGTTGTGAAAATATTGCTGTTCAAACATTTGTATTCTCCGCCTCCAACAAATACTGGTATTATGTGTCTTATTGTGTGTAGTTTTCACATTATAGTTATATTCACAAAACGTGTTGGAAATATCCGCCGCGATTTAGTTAGAAGATCAAATACTGAAACATCTGCATATAGCAGTGATATTCTGAAGTACAGTTATATGGAGTTCGAGTCATGACGTAAAATGACGTTGCGTTTTACTTCAATTCAAATCAGACCCATGTCACTAAATGGACAAAATGTATAACAACATTTCTGCTGCCTCATTATTCGTATTCACTATTCTGCTGATTGTCCAGGATTTACTTCTATACATTAGAATTGGTAAATGAAATTGAATAAAACATTTGGATTAAATAGAATATAATAGGCCTATATTGATATCCAGCAAAAATATGGATAACATTGTGAGACTATGATAAGAGCGGTTCTGTGGCGACGTTGCACAGAGCTCACCTCAGACGGCCAAGGTACCAAGTTCAAAGCCGCTGTAGGTAACTGTGCATCCAGACCGTTCAGAAATCAACACCAACCAACGTGACGTAGTTAAATTGCCCAGAGAATTACTAACTCAAGACCAAGGAGAATTCAAGAGATCCATAGTAAAATCAAGTAGGAAAATATGATAAAACATTCCATTCCCGTTAGATGCCCGGGTGCTGTCGGGCCCGAAAGGGGAGCAAAGAATAGCAACATTGTTTACCTTTTATGCATGTCTTAAGAGGCGACTAAGGAGGTTATGAGATGGAGTTGGCTATCCCATCCCATATAGGATCAGTGACCGAAAGCCATGCTGAAGTCAAATGTGTCAGGACGAAAGGCGCAGATATCGCAGCAATTCTGTAAACCATGAGACAGCGCATTCCGTTCTCCGGACTACAGCCTGCTAATCTGCAGGAGTTTGAGAACGAACGCAGAAGAAGAAGAAATTCCCGTTAGTCCCAAGAAGAGGTCCATAGGGACAACTAAGTACTGAATATGTCACCTGTTGATGAGAGAATTGTCGCAGCCAGAAAACTGGGTTTATAGCTTTGTAGTGAATTGTATGTGTTTCCAACTTAAAACTGGGTTTATAGCTTTGTAGTGAATTGTATGTTTGGAACTTAAAACTGGGTTTATAGCTTTGTAGTGAATTGTATATGTTTCCAACTGGGTTTATAGCTTTGTAGTGAATTGTATATGTTTCCAACTGGGTTTATAGCTTTCTAGTGAATTGTATATGTTTCCAACTGGGTTTATAGCTGTGTAGTGAATAGTATATGATTCCAACAAATAACACTTTGATACGCTATCTTCATTCATTTGGTAACTGGATACTGTGATCGCAATCCAACTCCCCGTTTTCTTTAGTGATTCCAATGAGTGCCTACCAACGTATTTTGTGGTTAATTGATCTAAATATTATATCAATAAATAATCAATAATTCATTGAAACATCACTTTTTAGGGCTAGGGGTTAGGGTTAGTTACGTTTTACATAAAGGTAAAGGTAGGTCCCATGGCATCTGCCGTCGGGGATGAAGATAACTCTTCATGTACTAAGCCACTATTAAGTGGGGTGGCCAGTTCCCTTCCTTGCTGTTTTTTTACCTTCCCTATCTCATGTGTCAGGTACTCATTTGGAGGAGTGGTCGTGTCAAGTGAGAAATCACAACCCGGATTTTGTTTGATTTTTTTTATATATCCGGTCGTGGTTTCGAACCTGGCACGCTGTAACCAGATGATAGCAAGCAAGCTCACTATCCACTAGGCTACCGCGCTCCTCATTACGTTTTACATAACTAACCCTAACTCTAACCCTAAATATAATTTTATTTAATTTAATAAATGATAAACATAAACTGATAAATATAGGCAAGGGAAATAACCACACATGTAGGCTCTATTAACGCAACGGGGGTGGATTGCGATCATTCTACCGTTAATTGTGATAGAACTAATGCCTACATATTGTTGAATTCATCAAACAAATCTTGAACAAATGTAATATATCCCCAAAAAAATAATTAACCATAGACATCAAAAAAGAAATTATTGATTTATGCATACATTTACATCTTACAATCAACATTATGTTATGGAATTCAGTATGAATTTGAGCATACTGAATACACAAAAAAATCCAAAAAATTTAATGGTTTATAAAATTCAGTAGTAATGCATTCACACGCATTGATTGTCCAAGATTCACTTCCATACATCAGAATTGGTTAATGAAATTGAATAAAATGATTGTACAAATTAAAATAGAATATAGTGGTAAGTACATGTATCATTCACATACACATTACATAAACATCACTTTGCATTATACAAGATAACGAAAGATATTTTTCACAAACATAGACAATCTCACACAACATGTATTGTTGAATTGATTAATTTGTTTTGTGAATATAGCGAGGTATAGGGATAACATAACAGAGACTAGAACAAATGCAGCCGTTCTAGCAAGACTAGGTTGTAGAGATTAGAGAAAACACAGCTGTACTAGATAGTTTTTAAACACTAGGTTTTAAAAGAGACCACATTGGCGCAAATAAAACGGCGACACAGCGCATTTCCATTCTCTGGACTATATCCTGCTGGAAATCTAATAGGGCCATTGTCCTACTGCAATAGAGATCCAGCAGGAGTTTGAGAATGAACGCTGAAGAAGAAGAAGAAAAGAGACCAGAATCTCTTCTTCTTCTTCTTTCCTTCTTCTTTTACCCTTTACGGGTGTCGAGGTATACAATTTTATTGTTCTCGCTTTTCTGGCTGCTTCAGATAATGTTATTTGGTGTTCGTGTAATGTCTGTTTGATGTTGTCGATCCAGTGTACTCTATGTCTACCCCTGGCTCTTCTTTCTGCTTCTCCTCTCTTCGTATATACTTTATAAACTAATGAATCACACGGCATTCTTTCCAGATGACCAAACCATTGTATCTGTTGGTTTTGTATGTATTGTAGAATTGATATGACACCCTCTATTTCTCTTATGACATCGTTTCTAATTATGTGTTTTCTGGTCACTCCTGTGGCTTGTCTCAGACATCTCATCTCTGTTGTAACCAGTTGTCTCTTATGTTTTGTTGTTAAGGACCATGTTTGTCATTGGTAGCACAGGGTTGGAATGAAGATACTTTGGATGTTTTTTGTTGACATTGGTAGCATTTTGTGTTGCAATAAAGGGGATAATTGACCCCGTATTTGATTCGCTTTGCTACAACGAATGTCTATTTCGGTGTCCATCTTTCCATCTGAAGAGAATGTTACGCCTAAGTATTTGAAGATGTTGGTTTAATTAATGAACAAACACAGCCAGAATCTCTAGGTGCTCTAATCTCTTGGTTGTAGAGATTAGAGCAAACACAACTGTACTTGCTAGGTTTTAAACACTGGGTTTTAAAAAAGACCAGAACAAACACAGCTTTTCTAGCAACACTAGGTTCTAAAACATTGCAGGCAATTTGTGTTTCAATATAAAAATATACAGTTATCGCATATACAAAGACATGCGATATTATTAAAAACTTTGCTTGATACTAAAGTTAAGTTGCATACCCAGAGGTCAGCTGAGATAAATGTAGCCAGGAAACATCACGAGACATGAAAATAGAATCGGTTTAAACAAGTTGAAATCGTTCATTCTTTCGTCTTTCAAGTATATTCTCATTTAAAGGTAGGTCCTATGGCATCTACTGTGGGTGATTATACTAAGTCGCAGCAACTATTAGGTTAGCCCAGTTCCCTTCCTTGCTGTCTTTACCTCCCCAAACTCATGCGTCAGGTACTCATTTACAGCTGAGTCGACTGGAGGAGGAGGCATGTCAAGCTAGAAATCACAACCCCGATATTTTGTTGTTGTTCGGACGTGGTTTCGATCCTGGAATGCTGTAACCAAGTGATAGCAATCAAGCTCACCATCTAGTCTACATTTAAATATATTTTATTCATCTAAATTCCTGTTTTATTAACGAAAGGATTATGTGGTATTGCGAAGGATCATGTGGTATTGCGAAGGATTATGTGGTATTGCGAAGGATTATATGGTATTGCGAAGGATTATGTGGGATTGCTAAGGAGTATGTGGAATTGCGAAGGATTATGTGGTATTGCGAAGGATTATGTCGTATTGCGAAGGATTATGTGGTATTGCGAAGGGTTTTAAATGTTCTTGTTGTTGCATCAGCATATGTAGGTTAGGATTTTTATTTTGCACTCAAACGAAAATCTCCGTCGCTAAACGAAAAAATCCGTACCTAAACCAAAAAATCCGTACGTAAACGAAAAAAAAAAATCCATAACTAAACGAAAAAATCCCCATCTTATAAAGATTCGAACTCTCACATTTGAAGTATTTCAGAGCACTGTCGTCTAAAAAAGATACACCGAACCGGCGCGAGCGACTAAGCAGCCTGCATCTGTGTAGCACAAACACTTACGCCAGCGCACATAATACAGGACTGTCAAAGCATCTCGTCATAGAACAGCGACCTCACCCACGGACAAATCTCTGCAAAACAAGTTTTGGGGGATTTGCAATCACCTAAACCAAACCGATTAATACATGACCAATCTCAGACCAAGATACATAGTAATTGATCGTATGTACGAACAAAAAATAGATTCACTACATGAATCAGTTAACAAATCACATGACAAAAGTCCAACTTTTTAATTTCATACGTTAGTGCACAGAGCTTCCGTAACTCAGACATTTGAAAAGTTGTAACTAAAGATACATATCTAGCGATTTGCGCGCAACGCACTGGCTATCCACCGCCACCCCCCTCTCACACTCGGTGTATAACTCAACCTTATTGTCTATATGTTATTTATGTTTACAAGAATACGGATGTTATATGTTTGTTGGTACTGAGGATACTTCAGTACTTGTACGGGATGTTCGTTGTTGCTGTAATATTCCATGTCTCGATTGTTCCGTTCTCAGTGATTTGAGTATACACTTTGAATGTTTTGACAAAATCACATTTTTTTTTAAAATGCGGTTAGTCAAGTACGGAAAATCCCGTTTACTCGAGTTGCAAGGTGATTCGCTGCCGTTTAGATCAGACCTGGTTGGGTTTCCATTGGTCTCTAAATTTGTGTACAGCAAACAATTTGTGTATTAAAACAATGACAATTCAATGATAGTACATTCCTTTAATTATTTTTTTTATTTAAATATACTCTTTGAGGCATTACGATTATAACCGAGTTCTAACGATTACTACCGAGTTCTAATTATAGAAATTGCTTCCTTTTAAGTGCAAGTACGTCACAATGACATGTGTATAACGTAGTTGGTCGTGCTCCTTGAACATGTAAGACTATTTGATTGATGAGAAAACAAGCCTTCTAACATTACTAATTAGACTATTCCCTCGATTTTCATTGGCTGTTCCATAAGGTATAACCATAGTGATGAATAAAAATCACAAGGATAATCATATGAGTCACAATAAAGGCTTATTTTTCTATTAGCTTTTAGGTCTTTTATCGATGACAGACACGAGTTGGTTATCAAATCTATTTCAAAATCTGGTATCTTCTGTTGATATGGCTACCGCTGTTTTCTGGGAATTCGGTTCTTGATCTAGAGGAATTACCCACGTACTGTTGAGGTTGGTGTCACCGTCTTTAGCGCTCCCGTTGAAAGATGCATCATCTATCATTTCATCCTTCATGATCTGGGCGTCTGTGAAAGGGCTTTGGTTTCCGCTGTTGTAATTGTGAATCTCTGGTTGTATGTCCTTAGAAAGACAAAATAATGAATCACAGATAAGAATTTACAAAGTAATGATAAAAATGATATAAAAAATGGAGACCGTTATCAAAAGATGTCTTATCCTGTGTATCTACTTTGTATTAGATGGGCTTGTGACGTCTACTTTGTATTAGATGGGCTTGTGACGTCTACTTTGTATTAGATGGGCTTTTGACGTCTACTTTGTATTAGATGGGCTTGTGACGTCTACTTTGTATTAGATGGGCTTGTGACGTCTACTTTGTATTAGATGGGCTTGTGACGTCTACTTTGTATTAGATGGGCTTTTGACGTCTACTTTGTATTAGATGGGCTTGTGACGTCTACTTTGTATTAGATGGGCTTGTGACGTGTACTTTGTATTTGATGGGCTTGTGACGTCTACTTTGTATTAGATGGGCTTGTGACGTCTACTTTGTATTAGATGGGCTTGTGACGTCTACTTTGTATTAGATGGGCTTGTGGTGTCTACTTTGTATTAGATGGGCTTGTGACGTATACTTTGTATTAGATGGGCTTGTGACGTCTACTTTGTACTAGATGGGCTTGTGGTGTCTACTTTGTATTAGATGGGCTTGTGACGTATACTTTGTATTAGATGGGCTTGTGACGTCTACTTTGTACTAGATGGGCTTGTGGTGTCTACTTTGTATTAGATGGGCTTGTGACGTCTACTTTGTATTAAATGGGCTTGTGACGTCTACTTTGTATTAAATGGGCTTGGGACGTCTACTTTGTATTAAATGGGCTTGTGACGTCTACTTTGTATTAAATGGGCTTGGGGCGTCTACTTTGTATTAAATGGACTTGGGACATCTACTTTGTATTAGATGGGCTTGGGACGTCTACTTTGTATTAGATGGGCTTGTGACGTCTACTTTGTATTAAAAGGGCTTGTGACGTCGATGACGGGGCTGTATTGAGCCATATACTTTTAGATAATGACCGTCCACAGTATGTAAAACCTCTTACAGAATTAATTAGTACTTCATTCATTACATTTTTGATTATTGGTGTGATTTTCGTTGGTCACTATTTATATACTATTTATATGGCTATTTTTGGCTTGCGACTTCAAGTATATAAATAGGTACCAAAGAAAAATACTACCGTCTACAGTATAGAAGACCTCTGAACATAATTAATTAGAACTATTACATATAATATTACATGTATAAAGAATATGTAATATCTTATATTTCTGCGCATCTTCTCGAACTTCTACAGATTATCAGGATGTAGATTTTAGAACAGAATGCTTTGTGCCATAGTTAACATCTTATCTGCAATATCTGCTCATTTCGGTCTCACACATACGATTTCAGCATGACTTCTGGGTCACTTTGATGCTTTATGGGATAGGACAGAGAACTCAACCCCCCAAAATCCCATTAGTCGCCTATTGCGACATGCATGGCATGTAACGATGTTGTACTCTGTCGGGTCCCAGCAACAAACAGGAAATGTGTATTTTTTACTATTCTCAAATGCTAAGAGCTAAAATCTAACTTTGCATTAGACAATTATTCTCGAAAAAGCTATCAAATAGAGAGCTATGACGAATGTAATTGTTGGTAGAAACGTCAAATGTATGTGTATCTTCATATGTGCATTCAGTTAGGCTTTTTGTGATTTTATTGTGATTCGTTAGGCTTCATTACATTTTGTGTTCCTTTTCGCCTGTCAGTTCACTTTTACTGCAGTCCTACTTGTTAACGATCACCCCATTTTTTCTGCAGTTTTTCTAGATATAAAAAACCTAGGTATATAAGCTTTTAATTGCGTGTCAATGAATTTCAGCAGGATTTCATGTCACTGAATTTCAGCAGGATTTCATGTCACTGAATTTCAGCAGTATTTGATGTCACTGAATTTCAGCAGAATTTCATGTCACTGAATTTCAGCAGGATTTCATGTCACTGAATTTCAGCAGGATTTCATGTCACTGAATTTCAGCAGGATTTCATGTCACTGAATTTCAGCAGGATTTCATGTCACTGAATTTCAGCAGGATGTCATGTCACTGATTTTCAGTAGAATTTCAAGTCACTGAATATTAGCAGGATTTAATGTCACTGAATTTCAGCAGGATTTCATGTCACTGAATTTCAGCAGGATGTCATGTCACTGATTTTCAGTAGAATTTCAAGTCACTGAATATCAGCAGGATTTAATGTCACTGAATTTCAGCAGGATTTCATGTCACTGAATTTCAGCAGGATTTAATGTAACTGAATTTCAGCAGGATTTCAGCATATTTTTAGTAGTCTCTACATATTTTCAGAATTTGACAAATTTTTGTTTATCCTTACAAACAAATTAGAAATAGTTCCAACAGTAAGACAATATTGCCAACAATCCTCTCTAGCACTAATCCAACTATATGACAATCCTACCAACAATCCTCTCTAGCACTAATCCAACTATATACATTTTATGTTAGTCCCTAGATCACTATCATTACATACATACATTCATAGTTCTCTGATCTCCCCCCTGAGCACACTCTCAGTTGCACTACGACTGACAATTCCAGTTTCTTCACATACTTTCTCCTCAGCCTCAGCCCACAATGACGCTCATTTTTGGCGACGCCACATTTCAAGCCGGACTCCTTTATTCTGGAAATGGAAATGAATCATCACTCTCATTAATTTCACTTCTCCATGTAGTTTTATCGTTACAAGTTCACACTTCTCCGTGCAGTTATATCGTTACAAGTTCACACTTCTCCGTGCAGTTATATCGTTACAAGTTCACACTTCTCCGTGCAGTTTTATCGTTACAAGTTCAATATATCGGTCCGGTCCTCTACTCTACCATGAGCAGATCTCACCTTTCAGCTCTCTAAATGCATCAAGAATCTAAATGACCAGGCACGTACATGATTGTGTCTCCCTCCAACTTTCATCATCCCACCAATCTCAAGACTCTGTTTACAAAATCATCCTATTCGCATTCATCTGATGGTGCTTGTCGAGTCGATGAGGCTGAAGATATATCATATACTCTGTGATAGGAATACTTTTTATTTAGTGTGACGGACATTTTTTTTTATTCCTTTACATTTGCTCTTAGTATTTTCTAAGCTCCGAGGCCAGCGCAAATTTTTCTAAGCACGGAGTCAGAGCTAGTTTTTGTGTAAGCCCGGAGTCAGAACTAGTTTTTTTAAGTTCCAAAGCAATAATTAGTTTTTTTCTAAGCTCCAGAGTCAGAACTAGTTTGTTTTAAAGCTTGGGGCCAGAAGTAGCTTTTTCTAAGCTCCGGATCCAGAACTAATTTTTTTTAAGCTACAGTGTCAGAACTAGTTTTTTTAAGATTCGGAGCCAGAATTAGTTTTTTTCTAACTCCGGGGCCAGAACTAGCAGTTTTCTAACTCCGGGGCCAGAACTAGCAGTTTTCTAACTCCGGGGCCAGAACTAGCAGTTTTCTAACTCCGGGGCCAGAACTAGCAGTTTTCTAATTCGGGGCGAGAACTAGCTGTTTTCTAACTCTGGAGCCAGAACTAGCAGTTTTCTAACTCCGGGGCCAGAACTAGCTGTTTTCTAACTCTGGAGCCAGAACTAGCTGTTTTCTAAGCTCCGGTGCCAGAACTAGCAGTTTTCTAAGCTCCGGGGCCAGAACTAGCAGTTTTCTAAGCTCCGGTGCCAGAACTAGCAGTTTTCTAAGCTCCGGTGCCAGAACTAGCAGTTTTCTAAGCTCCGGAGCCAGAACTAGCAGTTTTCTAAGCTCCGGTGCCAGAACTAGCAGTTTTCTAAGCTCCGGGGCCAGAACTAGCAGTTTTCTAAGCTCCGGTGCCAGAACTAGCAGTTTTCTAAGCTCCGGTGCCAGAACTAGCAGTTTTCTAACTCCGGAGCCAGAGCATATAGTACTTTTGTATCATCAGTCTTTCGTACCAGAAAATAAATAAATACCGGTCCCGGCACGATAAATAATAAATGTAACCTTTTTCAGCCTCGCCTTTCTCAAGGCCTCAATCCACTTTTCGTGAACGAGACCCACCTGTACCTTCTTAATCATACTCATAGAGTCACTCAAGATGCACCCTACGTCTCCTCCACTATCCTAATTTATATTTTCATCTCTCTCTCTCTCAATCTCTCTCTCTCTCAATCTCTCTCATTCAATCTCTCTCTCTCAATCTCTTTCAATCTCTCTCTCTCTCTCAATCTCTCTCTCTCAATCTCTCTCTCAATCTCTCTCTCAATCTCTCTCTCTCAATCTCTCTCTCAATCTCTCTCTCAATCTCTCTCTCTCAATCTCTCTCTCAATCTCTCTCTCTAAATCTCTTTCAATCTCTCTCTCTCTCTCTCTCTCTCTCAATCTCTTCCGGATAGATTGGTTTAACACTTACAAAATATATGAGAATATTTAGACAGATGATAATGGGTTTAACACAAAATATTCTGTTTTTAGCGGTGACCATGGCATTTGAGTGGGTAGGCACACAGAAGGTAAACCAGGTCTGCATCTTGAGTGACTCTGTGAGTATGATTAGGAAGGTACAAGAGGGTCTCGTTTTCTAACAGTGGATTGAGGTCTTGAGATAGGTGAGATTGAAAGTAGCTAAATTTATTTTCGTGTCAGGACATGTGTGTGTTCAAGGTAATGAAAGAGAAGATCAACTGGCGTCATGCGCGATTGTGGCACAGGGCGATGGAACAATGGATCGAGCTGACTTTTTGAACTCTATAGGAGATATAACACGCGAGAGTGAGACAAGTGTGGATGTTATTTCCTTTTCAATGTCCAGGATTAAAAGTCAGGGTTTGAAATGCGGTGTTGCTAGAAATGAACATTTTGAAGGGCGCAGAAGAATGATGGTCAACCAACAGAGGACCGGTACTATCAGCAGAAGTGTAATGGCGGATTGTCTCAGGGTAAGATCGGAATAACTATGGACGTGACCAGTTTGCAGTGATGATGATCCAACGACTAACTAACTAACCGACCGACCGACCGACCGACCGACCGACCGACCGACCGACCGACCGACTGACTGACTGACTGACTGACTGACTGACTGACTGACTGACTGACTAACTAACTAACTAACTAACTAACTGGCTAAATAACTGGCTAACTAACTGACTAACTAACTGGCTAACTAACTTGCTAACTAACTAACTAGCTAAACAACTAACTAACTAACTGACTAACTAACTGGCTAACTAACTGGCTAACTAACTTGCCAGCTGTATTCAAATATATGACCATATTTAGACAGGGTATCCTTGGTTTAACACTTACAAAATCAGGTGATGCCTTCCATGAGCCTCTCTTACTGAGATGGTAGTATAACAGAGACATCACCAAGATAAGCAGACATACACTGCACAGAACTATAGCTGTGATGAATGCAGGAGCGTTCTGTTCGAACACGGAAGCAAGGGGTACACCTTCATACGAGTCATACTGGCAGTTCTCTTTGACGTGACATTCATTAAGTAAGGTCATATTTGACTGTAGATAAGAGTAGAATACATTTATTATTATATGACATAACGTATAACATATAAATAGTAATACAGTATAGGTGATATGCAGGATCGTCATTACCAATGCCAGCGGGTACACTTGTCAGAGATAAGAAGATCTCACAGGCAAGCTAATCAAAGTAAATGCGTCCAATCATGATCATCTACAGCGTAAGATCTATTGGAAAATGGGAAATCCAGTCTTCTAGAATGACTAATTTGACTATTACCTCGATTTGTATTGGCTATCACACAAAGTATGATCATAGCGACCAATTAAAACGCACGAGGATAGTAAAATTAGTCACTTAACAAGTTCTGATTTCTCATTGACCAATATGTCTTACATCGTAGTCGGTCATGATCCAACATTGTTAATTTAAAAGGATGTTTGAGCATCACCGTGACGACCAAGATTCATCAATTTGTTGAATAATCCACCTTCTTCTTGGTCTTCCTCTGTATCTTGCTGTTTCAATTATCTTGTTGTATGCTCTTGCTGCTGGTCAATAAAGATTCATTCTCATTAAGTTACCGAATGATTTCAGTCTCTTTGTTTCAATATATTTGACCACTGATGTTGTTCCAACAGTTCTTGTAACCTCCTCATTCCTCACATTTTCTCTTCTTGTTCTATTTGCTGATTTTCTTAGACATCTCATTTCACAAGTAGTAAGCTTTCTCTCTTGTTCTTTAGTCATTGTCCATGTTTGACATTGATAACACAATGTTGGTATGAAGATTGAATTTACGATGTTTCTTTTGATTTTCATTTGAAAAAATTTCAAAGTTGGTATAAGTTCATAATTTACGTATATTTTTTTTTTTTGGAATTCTTGTCTCAAGTTATGTTTCCATTCTTTCGTAGTCTGTAAAAATGTTCTTGTTATATTTAAGACCTGCCCTTGTTTCAAGCTACGGTAAACTTTTTTGTCAAAAAGGAAATTTCAGTAAAAGCAAAATGAAAGTAGGAGTAACTTCACAATCAAAATCAAACGTAACTACAAAAAAAAAAAAAAAAGAAATAAACAGGTTAAATACAAGACCTATGTGGTAACGGTTCATACAGAAGTAATCAAGTCTGGGACCTATGAACACACTGTGCAATAGAGTTGTATTTCTAGACAGATCATGGTTCGTCGGCAGCGAAATGCCTCGTCGCGAGATAGATGCACAGTGGGTGACCCAGGCTGGTCTCAGGTCTTATACATCTTCCAAATATAAGGCTTCGCATTATGCCGATAACATAAGTCTCGTACTAATGAACAAAATACCTTTGAAGAAACTACCCCGCTTCGCATAGGAAACAAAAGCTAATCGCTCGTATTTCGTGTAGATTTATAATTAAATAGCAAATACTAAATAAACAACAAACACATAATAAAGACGAGACAACTGAACACACAAATAAACACAAAATCAAATTACAAACAACAAGCAAACAATAAACAAAAACAAACATATAAACAGATATAACATTAAATAATCATGAAACAAACACATAATAAACAAATAACAAACGGAAAAAAACACATATATACAACAATTTGACAAAACATAAGACACAAACAACATACATGAAAGAAAAAAAACGCATAAAAAATAATACACAACAAACCAAAGAGACAAAAAGCAAAACAAAAATAACTAACAAATGCAAACACGCAAACACCTAATAAACAAATAAATAACAAACAATAAATAACAAACACCACGAAATAGCAAAAATGTAATAAATAACACGCAAACAACAATCAAACAGACAATAAACAAACAAATAACTAACAAACAGCGAGAAAAAAAACAAACACACAAACAATAAGCAATAAACAACCAACACACAAACATCAAGAAAATAACAAACAAGAAGCAAGCAACAAACAGGCATACTTGACGTTATTTGCAACTTACATTCTCATATAGAAAATTTCTCAGCTCATACCGGCTAAAAATGTTTGAAATCACTGTAGATGACAAGCAAAGCATTATATATTAGTAAGTAAAAAAAACAAGTAAAGTAACCAATAGCATTTATTAATGTCGTAGGGGTGTGAGATGTTAGCGATTTCACATTTCAGTGGCCCTTAAAATGAGGGCGGTAGCCATCTTCACCCCCCTCGCAGCCGTTACTTACCGGATAATCCGGTACCCATTTAAGGCTGGGTTGATCCGGAAGTGCGCTACCTATGCGCTACGTGGCTCCATTATGGATTAGAATCTTTACTCAATCGTGTGGACATCCTGCGAGAAGTCTTTTACAAACTCTCCATCAAACGCTGTCCTAAAAAACTTAATCTTACATTCATTTCGTGTCATCAGAAGCCCGTCTGTATTATAATAATTCAAGTAGATATATTTAACAACGTCACTTATCTTGGCCGATCTGACGTTTCGCGTGACTTATATTGGCTGACGACGCAAATAATCTGCTGTGACTTGTGATCTTTCGCATGCAGCCAAGAAAAATGACGCTGATTAGGAGGATCTGCACGCAGGAATACTCTGATGGATGCCGTGTACAGAGCTTGCATTGTATTTAGTCATCCATCTTTGTGTGAAGTTTCTAAAACTCACCAAGAAAGTAGATGCGCGTAATATTGGTGTCCTTGGTCTGTGTTCTTGTCTGTGTTCTTGTCAATCTTCTTGTTCGTGTTCTTTGGTCAGTGTTCTTGTCTGTGTCGTTGCCAATGTTCTTTTTCGCGTTCGTGTCAGTGTTTTCGCCATTGTTCTTGTTGTGTTTCTGTTAGTAACTTCAACAGAGTTTTTGTTCCTGGTCTTGTTCGTTTTTTTGTGGGTTTTTTTTGTCGTGTATTCTCGCTAATGTTCGTTTTTTCCTTTGTTCCCGTCATTGTTCCCGTCATTGTTCTCGCTAATGTTTTTGTTCGTGTTCCTGTCAGTATTCGTGTCTGTGTTCGCCAGCGTTCTTGTTCGTTTGTTTCTGTCAGTGTTCTTGTCTGTATGCTTGTGTGTGTGCTGATGTCTGTGTGTTTATTCGTGTTCCTATTAGTGTTCTTCCTTGTGTTCTTTTGCGTTCTTGTCTGTGTTCTCGCCAGTGTTCTTGTCAGCATTCTTCCCTGTGTTCTTTTCTGTATTCTTATAAATGTCTTACCATTGCTCTAGACAAGTGTTTCCCAACGTGAGGTCTACAGGAAAGGCGGGGGGCAATTTGATTGTCCAGGGGCCAATTCGAGCAAATTGTAAATAGGCTTCAATAAGGAATAATTTAATTTTTGATTATGGAAAGTGGGAGATTGGAGGCAACAGAGACGTGGTTGTACAGAAGAATGCTGAGAATACCATGGACTGCCAGAAAAACTAATGTAGAGGTGTTAAAAGGGTTAAATGAAAACGGACCTTAATCAAGAATATAAGAAAAAGGCAATCTTCTTTTTTTGGCCACTTCATGAGACAGGCAGGTTTAGAGAACATAATCACAACAGGCAAGATTGAAGGCACCAGAGACAGAGGGCGACAACGTGAGAAAATATTAGACAGTTTGACAACCTGGCACGGCAAGGAAACAACAACGACTTTGATACATAATACTGTGGACAGAGAGCTGTGGAGAGCCATGACCGCCTACACCACCCGGCATGGCACCTGATGATGATGATGATGAATATTAAAAAAATATGCATATAATACATACGGGGACATCAGAATTTTGTAAAGACTTAGGTGGGGCTTGGTTTAAAAAAGGTTTTGGAAACACTGGTCTAGACTTTCTCCTTGGCAATATTCTTGTCAATGTTCTCGCCTGCTCTATTATTAGTGTCGTCGTCCCTGTTCTAATCGAGGAGATTCCCGTAGATTATTGCTTGGTGCTACAGTTACGTGGTATGAATAATACACTTGAATAACGTTCAGATGGGCTGATAGCATAAGAGAAAAAAACATGTAAAATAAAGTCAATCTTCTTTGAAGCATTTTTTTTTTCTTGTCGATAAAAGAAGTTTTGGAGAGGAGATGAGCACTCACGTGTAAAACTATATCCAATGAAATGTTATCATTTGAGTATAGGCAATACTGTGTTTCGTGTCTTTTTGTTATAGTTATTTTTAATATGATATACCTAGGAAATCTAACTGGTTATCTATTGTCTTTTCTTAGTTTTTGTTGTAGGTAAGTTTTCAGGTATAACACGTTTGGTCACTTGCTATGCAGTAATATTGTATTCATCATAATGTGTGCAACCCCTTCAATCCACCTTCGTCTTGGTCTTCCTCTGTATCTTGCTGTGTCCATTTTCATGTTTATGCTAATGTCGCTGGTCAATAAGCGTTGATTCTCATTAATTGGCCGATCATTTCATTCTGTTTTTCCATACATTTGACAACGGTGTTCATACAGTTCTTATAATGTCTTCTTTCCTCCCATGATCTCTTCTTGTTTTGTTTTCTGCTTTTCTTAGACATCTCATTTCACTCGTAGTAAGCTTTTACTCTTGTTCTTTAGTTAGTGTCCATGTCTGACATTGATAACACAATATTGGTATGAATATTGAATTTATGATTTGCCATGTGGTTTCCATCGGGATAGATTTCTGTTTCAAAATGTATCTAAGTTCATAATTTACGTAGTTGGCTTTCTGAATTCTTGTCTCGAGTTGTCTGTCCATTCTTCCGTCGACTGTAGAAATGCTCCCAAGATAATGGATTCCCTGCACTTGTTCCAGTACTCTATCTTTATATTGATTTTATTGGGTTATCTGCCTTTAGACATTATTCCTGTATTTCCTAGTGTTTATGTTGTGATTGAGGCAGTTTTCTTTGAGTAGTTTTATTTGATCTTACAGGTGTATATATAGAATATCAACACAAGCCTAGAGATACAATCAGAACACCGACAGAAAATTCTGTAATAATTATGATGCAGAAATCCAGGCAATTAGTGTGGCAGCTAAAAAACTGCTGAACTCCAACTCTGACCTACAGCCTGTGGTATTCCTGACAGATGCAAGGTCAGTGCTTCAAGCTCCCCAGTCTGAAAAACTAACAGACTTGAAAAAACTACTTAGCGAATTGTCTTACCAGTATAGGGTAACCATGCAGTGGATACCCTCTCACTGTGGAATACCAGGAAATGAAAAAGCAGACCAACTGGCTAAGGAAGGTGCTGCCGAAGACCAACCAGATATACCAATCACCTACCATCAGAAAAAACAGATGATCAAGTCAATAAGAAAGCCACAAACGCCAACACAAGATGACTATCATATTATGAACAGATCATAACAATTTATAATTCTACGTCTCAGAACAGGACACAAGCGACTCCGCAGTCACATGTATACAAAGTTCAAGATTGGCAACACAGCCATGTGTACATGTGGATAGGCAGCACAGAGTGCCAAACATATACTTCAAGAGTGTTATGAGCATGAAACGCTGAGACAGACATATTGGCCAGAGGAAACAACACTGGAATCAAAACTCTATGGGACACTGTATGAACTACAAAAGACAGTGAGTTTTATTCAGGAGACAGAATTACAGATATAGACATGTTTCAAGTGAACGAAAGAAGAAGAAGAAATTTGATCTTACACCAAATATTACAGTTAAGATAAATATATTCAGAACGCTAGTATACTTTTATACGGATGAACATGGTCGACACTCAATGCAGACACGGAAAGAGGATTTCATTATTTGGAATATAAATGCTACAGGCGCTAAAAATTTGTTATATAGAACATAAAACCAATATATTTGTCCGGCAGCAAATAAACAAACTTGCAGGTTATCAAGAACCACTTTTGGCAGTGATGAAACGGCGAAACGGCGTAAAGAGTGGTCTGGGTATAACACTAATCAAGGAATGGTCTGGGTATGAAAACATCAAGGAATGGTCCGGGCATGAAAACATCAAGGAATGGTCGGGCATGAAAACATCAAGGAATGGTCGGGCATGAAAACATCAAGGAATGGTCGGGCATGAAAACATCAAGGAATGGTCTGTGTATGATTTGTCTACATTGCCTCTAACGGATTATTCGAATATACTCGTATATGCTGAATATGTCAACACCTTACAGAACATATCCTGAATCTGCCAGAACCTTACCTTGAATACCTTGAGCATTCGGATCTGTATGCTCAATCTTAAAGTCCATGTATGTCTTTCTGTTATCAAAGATGATCGCGCCTGACAAGATCTCCAGCTGGTACGTCCATGGAGATTCATCTTTACCCTTCAGATCGTATGAGACTTTCCTCAGGAACTCATCCAGTAAGCCTAACACTGTAGTCGTGTTCAAGTTCTAGTGAAATTAAACAGATCTTTATATATTCGTTGAAATATAATTATATATGACATCAAATATTGAAGAGTATTGGTAAGAGTATTGGTAAGAGTATTGGTAAGAGTATTGGTAAGAGTATTGGTAAGAGTATTGGTAAGAGTATTGGTAAGAGTATTGGTAAGAGTATTGGTAAGAGTATTGGTAAGAGTATTGGTAAGAGTATTGGTAAGAGTATTCTGAAATGGAAATTCTTTAAAACAGACAGCGAGGATGTTGAAAATGATCTACAGAACAGGACACAACAGATTAAACTGCCACTTAAATAGACTAAGATTTATCCCATCAGCTCTGTGCCCTTGTGGGCAGGCAGCACAGACCATTGAACATATCCTGCAAGACTGCAATACACTAAACCAGTTAAGGGAAGAACACTGGCCCACAGAGATGGATATCCACAGAAAGATGTATGGGAGCACTGAGGAGCTTTCAAATACAGCAGCATTTATTAAGAAAACAGGACGTGCTGTGTAGACATGTCAAACTCCGAACGAGAAGAAGAAGAATCTACATTTGAGAGAAACAGCAAGAATTTCCTGACATTTGCTGGCTTCCAATCTCTTACCATCGGAGATCTGCATATTCCAGAAATCAGATATGCTGACGACACGGTTCTCTTAACAACAAACGACATGTTTATATCAACTACAAAGAAATGCGGTGACACCCAAAACCTGTTCTTAAATATGAAGAAAACATAAATTATGACAAGGCATAAAGTGAAAGTACAAAAAAAGATAATTGTCAATTTTGAATTAGAGAACTAACAAATTTCCAGTATATGGGCACAAACATGAATAGCTCAGGAGACTGCGCGGTAGAAATCAAGAGAATTACCCAAATGACAAATCTTTAGCAAGGCTGTATAGCCAAACCATGTATGATCAGAACATGCGTATTTTCAGTGGCAATATAAGGCTGAGAAGCATGGACATTCAATAAAGTAGTAGCAAAGAGAATAGCTGCTTTCAAAATGACGGCAAACCTCACTATTATGAATTTGTCTTAAAGTTTTACGGCGGCAAACCTCACTATTATGAATTTGTCTTAAAGTTCTACGGCGGCAAACCTCACTATTATGAATTTGTCTTAAAGTTATACGGCGGCAAACCTCACTATTATGAATTTGTCTTAAAGTTCTACGGCGGCAAACCTCACTATTATGAATTTGACACAAAGTTCTATGGCATCGTTTCATAACGAATACGTGCTACGTGATTATGTGAAATGTATATTTTCATATATGAATACCGCCGAAGACGGATGTGTCGGGCCATTGACGCAAATAAAACGGCGACACAACGTATTTCCATTCTCTGGACTACGTCCTGCTGGAAATCTAGTAGAACCATGGTCTTGCTACAAGAGAGATCCAGCAGGATTTTGAGAATGAACGCTGAAGAAGAAATATATGCAGCAACTATTAGGCTAGTTCTGTTCCCTTTCTTGAAAAATTCTTGAGACAAACGGGAATTGAACCAGTCCGTTCAACAGCACCAAATCGCCTAGCAACTATTGTACACGCGTTCTTCCGCACTTGACTAACCGCATCTCCAAAAAAAGATGCGATTTTGTCAAGTCATTCAAACCGTGCACTCAAATTCACCAGAACTGACCGATTGAGACAAGGACTATTACAACAACAACAAAATCCCGTACAGGTATTGAAATATCATCAGTAACAACAAACATATAACATATAATATCCGTATTAGGTTGTTTGTACGGAATGTTTGTTGTTGTTGTAATAGTCATTATCTCGATTGGTCCGTTCTGGTGACTTTGAGTGCACGGTTTGAATGGCTGGGCAAAATCGCATATGTTTTTGGAGATGCGGTTAGTCAAGTACGGAAGAACGCGTGTGCAATAGTGGCTAGGCGATTTGGTGCCGTTGAACGGACTGGCTAAATTCCCGTTAATCTCAGGATTTTTATAAATTGTCCTCTGGCTTCCTACTTACATTCCCTGTCTTGATATGTTTATCTCCCCTAACGGATGCGTCTGGTAATTATTTACCTGAGTCGACTGAAGGAGTGATCGTGTCATTCGAAAAATCACAACCTGGATTTTTTTTTCCGGACGTGGCTTCGAACCTGGCACGCTATGTCGTTGCATATGTACAAGTAACTATTAAAAAATAAATAAAAATCAAATAACATATTGTGAACATATTAAAACATATAACATCTTACTGAAGACCCAATTGTAAACGTAGAGGAGAGGCGAGCCAGAGATAGGTCGAGATACAATTGGAGGGAAGCATCTACAGATGAACAAGATACAGTCTAGCAGAGTACACCACCAAGGCAATAGACAGAGGATGTTAGAGCTCCGCTGCAGCCCCACCTTCTTTGCGAAGACGACACTCAATGATAATGAGGAACAAATACGTAATTTTTGTATTGCCATTTTCGTATATAAAATTAATAAACTTTTTTAAATATATCTTAAATCAACAACAGTAATTATACGTACCATAAAGTTACCATAAAAGACAAATTATACGTACCGTATAGTTACCCTAGAAGACAAATTATACGTACCGTATAGTTACCCTAGAAGACAAATTATACGTACCGTATAGTTACCATAGAAAACAAATTATGCGTACCGTATAGTTAGTTACCCAAGAAGACACAGTATACGTACCGTATAGTTACCCTAGAAGACAAATTATACGTACCGTATAGTTACCCTAGAAGACAAATTATACGTACCGTATAGTTACCCTAGAAGACAAATTATACGTACCGTATAGTTACCCTAAAAGACAAATTATACGTACCGTATAGTTACCCTAAAAGACAAATTATACGTACCGTATAGTTACCCTAAAAGACAAATTATACGTACCGTATAGTTACCCTTGAAGACAAGTCTAATTTTTTCTACGAGTGTGACATCTGAAGACGCTGTTGTTTTTGTTCCATTGGTTACTGCAGTAACTCTATCTGGTACGATCTTCAATTCGAAAGTTGGAGTCGGAGACGATGAAGCTAATGCATTTGATATATTCAGAGATACCCTTGTGGCACCGGCACCTTCGCTGATAGAAACTTGGCTACTGATATGATCTGAATGGAATACTCTTGTAGATGGTAGATTACTAAACGAGGTATCTGTTGTAGATTCTGCATCAAGTACAAGTTTATGTGTTGTTGAAAGTAGATCTTCTGCAGGTCTGTCTGTTGTCGATGATAAATCACTTGATTGTTGACTTGTGTCCGAAGTTAAATCACTGATTGAATTGTCAGCTTCGATTATAGGATCAACCGTACTTGAAGTAAAATCTACTATTTCTGAAATTATTTCGCCCTCACCAGATGAAGTCACTTCCGTGCCGCTATCTTCTTCTGGCAATGTCTTAATGAATTCTGTAGAAAAGAGTATTGATGTTGCATCATTAGTTACGTCTGTAGAAAGGTATGTATCTGTCAATTTTTCGGTTGTTACATCAGTGGGTGTGGAAACTTTCTCCGTGAGTAAATCAGTAGATTTATCGCTAACCTCCTCTTCATTATCAGGTTCAAATTCATTTAATTGTTCTGTTGTCGGTATACTTGAAGTGGTGTCTTGTATACTTTCTGTTGTAGATGAATCGTCTGCTATGGAGGACATATCCGTATTTAAAATTGTTGTTCCTTGTAAGAGAAGCAGTGGTGGAAGATTTTCATCAGATGAATCATCCACATCAACAGTTGTGTCAGAACCTATCCCAGTTGTCGTTTGCACTTCCACGTGTGTTGTTGATTCGAACTCATCCAGCTTGGTTTCTTAGAGGAGTATAAAACAACCGTTACTATACTCATCGCGACAGAGAAACAGAAAAATACAACGGATAAACTGAATTAGTGATTTTCAATATTTTAGGAGAAGTTCAATTAATCTTCGAGATGTACGTGGGACATAAACACAAATATTTTACATTTTAATTCATACTATTATTCATCTTAATATTTACCATGACGACGACGACGACGACAATGATGATGAGGATGATGATGATGATGATGATGAGGATGATGATGATGATGATGATGATGATGAGGATGATGATGATGAGGATGATGATGATGATGATGAGGATGATGATGATGATGATGATGATGATGATGATGATGATGATGATGATGATGAGGATGATGAGGATGATGATGATGATGATGAGGATGATGATGATGATGATGATGATGATGAGGATGATGATGATGAGGATGATGATGATGATGATGATGATGATGATGATGAGGATGATGAGGATGATGATGATGATGATGAGGATGATGATGATGAGGATGATGATGATGATGAGGATGATCATAAGGATGATGATGATGATCATAAGGATGATGATGATGATGATGATGATGATGATGATGATGATGAGGATGATGATGATGATGATGATGATGAGGATGATCATAAGGATGATGATGATGATCATCATCATAAGGATGATGATGATGATGATGATGATGAGGATGATGATGATGAGGATGATGATGATGATGAGGATGATCATAAGGATGATGATGATGATGATGATGATCATAAGGATGATGATGATGATGATCATAAGGATGAAGATGATGATGATGATGATGATGATGATGATGAAGTGTCCTTCCAAGCTTTATCAAACGTGAGATAACTATTGGGTGCTTGTTTATCTAGTGGCTTTATTCCAGTATATTTTTGTTGAACTTTAAGTAATATATAGTATAATATTTATATGTTATGTAATACTTATCTACTAAACGCAAGCTAAATGGATCAGCAGAGACTCAATTATACAGGGTATCTACAAAATCACCTTTCAATAATTTACATTGGTGGTAACTATACGTCACATGTATTACTAGTAAGTATTTCGTGCGAATCTGTGACATCAGTTCGCATCGAGTTTATAGACACCCTGTATTACTAATAAAGAAACAAGCAAATAAAGAAAGAACATTTTATTAGCACATATATTTTTTATTTAGACTTGTTGTAGCGATTCTTACACGAGACTTTAAATCTGTTGTGGGCAACCTCTTTGGGTCGGCTGACCAGAGTTAGCTTTTTTTCATGTGACAAGAAATTTTTTTTAAGTACTCTGCAGCTCCAAGTAATGTTTTCTGATCTTTAGGCACAGTTCATGAAGCACATTTAGAGTACTTTTAGAACAATACTTTCTCTGTTAGGAAGAGAAAATTACTTGGCTGGCCGGATTGGACCCACGGTAGGTGGTTTGCTCAACATTGCTTTAAAATGGTCAACTTGGAAATCATGAGTTCAAGTTACACTCAGGGCTGTTTTTAAGTGGTTCACTGTATAAGGTTCACTGTATAAGTGCTTCACTGTATAAGGTTCACTGTATAAGTGGTTCACTGTATAAGGTTCACTGTATAAGTGGTTCACTGTATAAGGAAACTGTTATAAATATGATAATAGTGGTGGTGATAATACATTTTCTCTGCATACATATTGAAGTGATATGGTGATAGGGCACATCCTTGTTTGACTCCTTTTCACACTGAACCAATCGGATTTTTCCCTATCTACTCTCACAGCTACTTGCTTGTCTTGATATCAACTTTTCATGAGGCGGATTTGGTGTGTAAACAAAACAGAACAAAGGTTTAGTACAGAAGAGAATGGAAAAAGTACAGCTGATGATGGAGCAACAAATGTAGAACACGGGGCAAGTACAGAGATCATGGATCAGATATAGTAGTGCATGAATTAATAAAAGCAAAGCATGGAGCAAGGACAGTAGAGCATGAGAAAGTACAGTAGAGCATGGGGTAAGAACACCAGAGCATGGGGCAAGTACAGTAGAGCATGAAGAAAGTACATTAGAGCAGAGAGAATATACGACAGAGCATTGAGAAAGTAGAATAGAGCATGGAGAAAGTACAGCAGAGCAGAGAGAATGTACGACAGAGCATTGAGAAAGTGGAATAGAGCATGGAGAAAGTACAGCAGAGCATAGACAAGTACAATAGTTGACGGACCAACTACATCTGCGCATGCACCAAGCCCATATATGCTATATGGCAGATAAGCAGCCTTTACTGGTAAGCGGGCCACACATCACTTCTTCGCATGAACTAGGGTACGTAAGTGAAGTTTTCTTCCTTGTAATATCACATAGTGATATTTGAACTCAGGGTCCACTGCATATAGTACTTATAATTAGTTTGGCAGGCCAGTAAATTTGGCCCTACGGGCCATATATGTATATTTGGTACTACTCACTACTGCAATGAGGACGGACCTGTAAAACTGTGGGTAACACAACTCTACTGTACGGAGAATATGGTTAAATACATATCTAAAATATGGAGAAAGTGATTCAAGAAACATCTCCTACACGGAGAATGTGGTTCAACAAACATGTACTATAAGGAGAATGTGGTTCAACAAACATGTACTATAAGGAGAATGTGGTTCAACAAACATGTACTATAAGGAGAATGTGGTTCAACAAACATGTACTATAAGGAGAATGTGGTTCAACAAACATGTACTATAAGGAGAATGTGGTTCAACAAACATCTCCTACACGGAGAATGTGGTTCAACAAACATGTACTATAAGGAGAATGTGGTTCAACAAACATCTCCTACACGGAGAATGTGGTTCAACAAACATGTACTATAAGGAGAATGTGGTTCAACAAACATCTACTGTAAGGAGAATGTGGTTCAACAAACATGTACTATAAGGAGAATGTGGTTCAACAAACATGTACTATAAGGAGAATGTGGTTCAACAAACATCTACTACAGGCAAATGCGGTTCAAAAAACATCTACTATAAGGAGAATGCGGCTCAACAAACATCTCCTACACGGAGAATGTGGTTCAACAAACATCTACTACACGGAGAATGTGGTTCAACAAACGTGTACTATTTTGGAAGTAAACAATATAGAGTGTGGGAGAATGAGGCCCAACAGACATCCGCTATAAGAAAAAGCCAGCGTTGCAACAACCATCTAATTTAGAGAGAGTATAGTCCAATAAACATCTATTATAAGAATAATGTGCCCAAAAACATCTACTGTAGAGGAGTTTTGAACAAACTGGCATCTACCATAGGGAGATTTTGGTACAACAAACATCTAATATACGGATAACCTGGCGCAATAAACATCTATTTGAAGTAGGTGCGCATGCAATCATCTCACTTGTTAAACATGCCTAAACAAACATCTCACTTGTTCAACCTTGCCTAAACAAACATATCACTTGTTAAAGCTTGCCTAAACAAACATCTCACTTGTTAAACCTTGCCTAAACAAACATCCCCGTATAATTATGAACATCAATAACAAAAGGTAGTTACCTGTGACATAATTAACATGTAGTAGTTACCTGTGACATCCTTTGGTGTGACATCTTCCCCCATTTTAGCAATGGCCGTAGTTGGAACTTCTAAATTTTCTCCTGGAACATTGGGTAAAGCATCCATGCAATCTCAATACAGATATATGTACATATACATAGATATAGAAATATATACATTGGTAGCTACTCATGTTATACCTCTACAAGCTTGTCAACATGTAAGCAAAGGGTTTCTGCTATGGTCACTATATTTGCATGTAATCAATGAGCTGCTACTGGGCAATGAGCTGCTACTGGGCAATGAGCTGATACTGGGCAATGAGCTGATACTGGGCAATGAGCTGATACTGGGCAATGAGCTGATACTGGGCAATGAGCTGATACTGGGCAATATGACAGCCTATAAAGTTGTATTATATATTATTTGCATATTGATGAACATAGCCGACTTAACTTTCCCACACTCTATCAATTGACATTAACTTTCCCCACACTCTATCAATTGACATTACTATTCCCCACACTCCATAAATTGACATTATCTTTCCCACACTCCATCAATTGACATTAACTTTCCCCACACTTTATCAATTGGCATTAACTTTCCACACACTCTATTAATTGACATTAACTTTCCCCACACTATATCAATTGACATTAACTTTCCCCACACTATATTAATTGACATTAACTTTCCCCACACTATATCAATTGACATTAACTTTCCCCACACTATATCAATTGATATTAACTTTCCCCACACTATATCAATTGACATTAACTTTCCCCACACTATATCAATTGACATTAACTTTCCCCACACTTTATCAATTGACATTACTATTCCCCCCACTCACTCAATTGACATTACTATTCCCCACACTCTATTAATTGACATTAACTTTCCCCACACTATATCAATTGACATTAACTTTCCCCACACTCTATCAATTGATATTACTATTCCCCACACTCCATCAATTGACATTAACTTTCCCCACACTCTATCAATTGATATTACTATTCCCCACACTCCATCAATTTACATTAACTTTTTCCACACTCTATCAATTGACATTACTATTCCCCACACTCTATCAATTGACATTACTATTCCCCGCGCTCTATCAATTGACATTAACTTTCCCCACACTCTATCAATTGACATTAACTTTCCCCACACTCTATCAATTGACATTACTATTCCCCACACTGTATCAATTGACATTACTATTCCCCACACTCTATCAATTGACATTAACTTTCCCCACACTCTATCAATTGACATTAACTTTCCCCACACTCTATCAATTGACATTAACTTTCCCCACACTCTATCAATTGACACTAACTTTCCCACACTCCAACAATTGACGCTAACTTTCCCACACTCCATCAATTGACACTAACTTTCCCACACTCCATCAATTGACACTAACGTTCCCACACTCCATTAATTGACACTAACTTTCCCACACTCCATCAATTGACACTAACTTTCCCACACTCCATCAATTGACACTAACTTTCCTACACTCCATCAATTGACATAATCTTTTTCACACTCCATCAATTCTTATTACATGCTCATTCTGATTACACAAATGACAAAGAGTACTATGTTGGTTGTCTGTCGACTTATATAAGACCTGTTGGCTAAGTGGCAACATCCTTCTAAAATGACTCATTTGAGTTTTGTGATGGTTTTTATTGTTCACTTTGTTTATACCTTGCGCAGACACCCAATGAAAATAATGGGAAATTTAAATGAATAATTTTAGAAGGCTGTTTTCCAATTATACAACAGACCTTCTATATGTCCGCGGTCACAATATAGAACAAGAACAGGAGAAGATCACAATGAATCTCTAGATATACTTGTATCATTGCTGTCTCTAATAAAGACCGTACAACAGAATTAATTAGGACATCGTTGGCTACCTTTTTGGATTATTTTTGGGCTTTCTGTTTGACAATATTTATATACATGGAATCGCATATCAAAAATAGGCAAGGGGACTCCAAGTGTGTAAATAGTGACTAACAATAATTAACACCGTAACAAATGAGGTCCTAATTAATTATGTTGGTAGATCCTTCTATACCGTCGACTGCCTCTCTTATGCAATCTACCATGTTCCTGTAACATCATCATCATCAAGTGCCGTCTCCGCAACTAAGGTTGGCTGCAACGTATCTCCAACATCTCCTGTCTCTTGTCTTGGTGGTGCACTCTGCTAGACTGTAACCTGTCCATCGTGTGATGTTACTCTCCCACTTGTATCTCTGCCTACCTCTTGCTCGCTTCCATTTGACTTTACCCTCAAGTAAGGTCTTCAATAAGGTGTCATGTCTTTTAATGTGTCCAAAGTATTTTATTTGCCTGATCTTTATTTCTCTTAGTAGTTCTTTCTTCATATTAAGTGTTTTTAGCACCTCTTTATTTGTTTTCTTCTCTTTCCATGATGTTCTCCCTATTCTTCTATATACCCACATCTCAAAGGCATCAGTTTTGCCTTCTAATTGTTTATTTAGTGTCCATGTTTCTGAGCCATACATTAATATGGAATAGATGTAGCATTTTATAATTCTCACTTTTAACTTGTTTGTAATTTGTTTAGATAGTTCCTGTAACAGATGGTTGTAAATAAAAACTGCCAGGAGTTCTGCACAAGTTTTCTATAAGCCCTTCTATTGAATTCTTGATTCTTGATTAGAACAAGCGTCACAGTACTGGGGGCATTCCCATATATGCTCTGCTTGCCGTTTCGTCAGCCATCTAAAAGTGTATAAGCTCAGTGTCCCAGTTAGTTGCTGATTACGCGTTCTTCTGATCTTTCCGGAGAGGGAGCACTTTCTCCCATTGCATCTAGTCACTCCCATTTCTACCATTCTCTGAATATGTACATTGTCTCGTTCGACTTCCTCCTCGTCTTCTCGTAGGGTATCCATGACTGATCTAATCAATGCAATCTTGTCTCTTCTTATCTCGGTTCCGTTCACTAAAGCTTTACCAGCCTTCTGTTGAATAGTAAAGTGAAGCCGTTTCACATCACCCTACCTCGCTGTTCGTGGTAGCCGAGTTGATAGTGAGCTTGCTTGCTATCACCGGGTTACAAAGTGCCATGTTCGAAACCAGTTGTGGAATAGAAGTTGACACGACGACTCCTCCAGTCGACTCAGTTGTAAATGAGTATTTGACGCATGAGTTAAGGAAAGTAAAGACAGCAAGGACGGGAACTGTCACCACACCAAATAGTTCAGGTGATCTTTGATGTCAAGCGTTCATCTTCTTTGTGGTCTGTCTCTTGTTCGTCTCCCTGGCATCATACCCTCCATTTTGGTCTTCTCTAAGCTGTCATGGAGTTTGATATGGGCCAAAATATTTATTTTTCCGGAGAGAGCCATGCTGTTTAGCCAGTTTTCTTCTATATTTATTTCTCTCAGGATGGCCTACATTGGTGATTTTTTGGTCCACAGTATTCTGCGAATTTTTCTGTACCATTTTGTTTCAAATGCTGATATTTATTTTTCACTATGTTGGTGATTGTCCAGGATTCACACCCATATATTGTCACTGGGAATATGCAAACTCTTGGGAATGTTAGTTTTTTGTTTTTTCAGCAGTTCATCCATATGATTTTTCATTTGTATCAGCTTCTTTGATGCAATATCCAGCAACATTATGACTTCTTCAAAGCAACCACCATTACTGTTGATAAGAGAACCAAGGTATTCTTCTTCTTCTTCTGCGATCAGTTTCCTATGCTCATAAGTCTATACAGGAAGGTGGGCCGCCTCCATGAATTCAGTCGTCAGCAGGAGGTCCTCACGGAACCAAGGTATTCAAAACTGTTTCTCTTTCTAATTCGTTGTTGTTGATATTGATTGATTTGTTTCTAAATATCTATGGTTTAGGAACTCATGATTTAGGACCAAGAGTTTATATATACAGAGTTTATATTCAGAGTTTGCAAATAATATCGGGAACAAATAATGAAAAAGCTAATAACACTGCCAGAATAACCTACACAGCAAGCTCTAATAATGCCAATACACAAAGTTATACAAGAAACAGTGATGTCAAAATAGACAGTGACATTAACAGTGTGAGTACATTATGTTGGGAAAATCTAATGTTTTAGTCAAAATAATAGTACAAATAGTCTTACCCTGGGCACATACAGCAATTGGACATCGGTCAAAAGGATATGGGAAATTATAGACAAGACTGTTGTCGTCACATCTGACTATGTTCACCTCGCTTCTCAAAACACAGCAGTCATATTTTCCTGTATAACAAATAAAATATATTAATAATATAAAATATCATATCTCAATCTGTCACAATACAGCAGGGAAACGTCGAAGGTAGAAAAAGCAAAGGAAGACAAATAAAAGCACGGGCAGACAACATCAAGGACTGGACAAGACAAGATTATTTCTTACTCGTTAGCGTCATTGAAGATATCTTCTCGTTCATTCTCTTGTAACAGGACAATAGTCCTACAAGATTTCCAATTGGATGTAGCCCAGAGAATGGACTATAACAAATCCGACTTCGGCGGAATTGAAGATATAAATCTTTGGAGGACTATGTGTGATGAAGGATCCAATGTGGAACCCCCTACGACCCTCGCGGATTACGAAATTATCTCACGGATTACGAGATAGATAAAATATTAACTAGAGCTATAGAATATACCTTAATGTAATGCTGCTCTAGACGTCTGTTCTTCTTTTATGCGTAAATGTTCAGTATTCTCACAAACGTTAACATCGTACGATTCAAAACAAAAGCTTCTAATTGTATTACATTCACTTGGTATTGTCGTTGAATCCGTTCATAGAAAACCTTCAAGATATTATTCAGAATGTCGTGACTTATTGATTAACGTACTATTAGTCATTAAATAACACCGTTCCTTACATCACAGTAAAACAAAGCACCATGTTTTCTTGATGACGTCACATTGTAACAGACATGGGATTTCCCAGTTCTGAGAAATACATTATTTCATAAATTATTTCTAAGCGCATGATTGGTCTGAGACCTGAATGCACTGCAGACGGCCATGTTGAACCCAGCGTCTCAAAGAACAGTCCTATAGATGAAAATATATTAAAAGATCAGACCCTTTGCAGCTAATTAACGCTGCTGACATAAGCGAAATCCTACGCCCGAATTGTCTTGGTGTCAAAGACAGATAACTTTTACAACAAAAATGAATCTGCGATTATCTTTGTAAATAACTAAATGTGTGCGTAATTTAAATTGTTTATTTATGGGAGGGAACTCCGAGAATTTTGGCGTCTATTAACGCTACGCCACAAATATTTTCCCATATAACATATACAAAGTTTATATAGAAAACAACAGTTCGTGTTTTTCTCGTAAGAAATTGTAAGTTGTAAGAAACTTAAACGAGATAAAACAACATGCCATATTCAATGGTAACTGTCACCTATATTTCAAAACAATATTGTGAACATGCTAAACAGAAGCTCGTTATGACACAAATAACATTCATTCATTCATTAATTTTCCTTTTGCGTTGAAGTTAGCGCATAGGGCAGAGGTCAGATCTCTCCAATTATGTCTGTTCAAAGATATTCTGTGCAGTTCTTGAATAGTATGAATATTGGTTGTTTTACTTTCTCTAAGTATTGTTCTTCTGAGTGTTTCTTTTGGTCTACCCCTTGCTCTTTTGCTTGTATGTATCCATTCAAGAGATTGGTGGTGTATTATGTTGGTGTCTGCGCGTAAGACATGTCCGATGTAGGACCAACAGCGTTTTCTGATAACATCTGTGATGAAATTTTGATGTGTCTCTTCTCTGATTTTATCATTCGATTTGAATTCACTCCAATGGGTGTTAGTTATCCTACGAAGACATGTGTTCTCGAAACTCAGTAACAAATAACATACTTACGTAGAAATCTTGGTGTAACAATAAGACACAGGATCAGACATTAAAACGTCAGGAGACCAGCATATTGCCAGTTTTGGGCTACAGCAGAAGATACTAAAGTATATGGCTTGCACATGCCACCACTCTAACATCAGGTGGAAATCCTCAGAAACCAATGCTATATATAGTAAAGTAAGTAAGTAAAGAAACCCATAGCATTTATTAATGCCGTAGGGGTGTGAGATGTTAGCGATCTCACTTTTCACAGGCTCTGCAAATGAGGGCGGTAGCCATCCCCTCTCCCTCGCAGTCTCTACTTCCCGGATTAATCCGGTACCCATTTAAGGTTGGGTCGACCTGGGAGCCATTGCGATCTGAAAACATTTCCGCCTCAGCTGGGGAATGAACCCAGGACCACTCATATGCGAAGCCTGTGCGCTAACCACTGCGCTAACGCGGCTCCCAATGCTCTATATATATATATATATATATATATATATATATATATATATATATATATATATATATATATATATATATATATATATATATATATATATATATATATATATATATATATATATATATATATATATATATATATCACCTGCCATCGTAATGCTATATATATATATACTCACAATAGAAAGTCGGTGGCCGACAATACAAAAGATAGATTTCAGAAAACAATAGAAGCCACGGGAATAAATATGTATAAATTACACAAAAAACCGCCCCAGAGATATCTTCTACAGGTGACACTGCAAGGCACAAAATGATAAAACAGAAAGATAGGAAAGATAGTTATCGTCGAAGACGGATGTGTCATGCCATTATCACAAATGAAACAGCAACACAATGCATTTCCACTCTATGGACTACATCCTGCTGGAAATCTAATATAATCATTGTCCTGTCACAGGAGAGATCCAATCGGAGTTTGAGAATAACGTTGGCAAAGAAAAAGAATGACATAAAGTTAAATGTTATAGTTCACACGATTACTTCCAAACATTAACATTTGTATATCAATATATACGTATATCACATGTGTTGTATCTCGATATATATATATCCTATACGTTTGCAAATACAAACTAAATTTTGTTAAAGAAATTACTGTTATCTTAAAACGATTTGCATTCTACTACCTAGTTACCTAGAACATCATAAGACTAGATACCTAGAACATCATAAGAATAATTACTTAGAACATCATAAGACTAGTTACCTAGAACATCCTAAGGCTAGTTACCTAGAAAATCATAAGACTAGTTACCTAGAACATCATAAGACTTGTTACCTAGAACATCATAAGACTAGTTACCTAGAACATCTTAAGGCTAGTTACCTAGAAAATCATAAGACTTGTTACCTAGAACATCATAAGACTAGCTACCTAGAACATCATAAGACTAGTTACCTAGAACATCATAAGACTAGCTACCTAGAACATCATAAGACTAGTTCCCTAGAACATCATAAGACTAGTTACCTAGAACATTTTAAGACTAATTACCTAGAACATCATAGACTAGTTACCTAGAACATCATAAGACTAGTTATCTAGAACATCATAAGACTTGTTACCTAGAACATCATAAGACTAGTTACCTAGAACATCGTAAGAACCACAAAGGGCGGCAGTGATGTTTTCACCTATCTTCGGAAGTGACAGCCCATTTAGATCTACGCGCATTGCAATATTTGTTCCACACATATCTTTCTGTAGGAAAATAATTTGACAAAAATACAATTCAATGTGTAAAAATGTAGTAAGTAATGAATGTAGTAAGTAATGAATGTAGTAATTAATGAAAGTTGAAATAATGATGAGTGTTTGTTCTGTTTATTCTGTTTCGGACAATGTATGTCAGTCCAGTTGAATTTGAGATGTTTCGACTACTTACAAGAAACCCATTTCTCTCTCAATGTCGCTAACCACGTCTGAAATCTAGGTCTTGACCGATACATTTCACTCGCATCGCCTTGTCCGACCGTGTTGGTAATTTATCGGTAAGCAGAACATCGCGCTAAGTTTTGATCCTCACCCACTGTACCCTTTTACTTACAGGCCAAAATATGTCCCTGAGTGAAAACTAATCCTCTGAGGTGGAATGAATTTAGTCTTGGGTCGATTACCCATATAAACGAGGAGCTGATTCCTCTGCGAACAAATCTCGTATAAGAAAGACGATATAATTGCCCAATGTGCCCTTGGGATTGAAAATCCAGTTCTCTCTGTAAAGCGTGTTGGCAACGTATGTAAATAGATTTGGAAGGGTTGTTTCTTCATCTAAGACGAGGACTTGTTCAACCACAACGCTGCCAACATGTTCAGAATCTGGTTATTAACATTGCATTGGTCAAAGAACTTGAACAATATGTGTATCGTATATTTTTGTTCGATGTTTTCTCCAGTGAAGTGGGGACGTTTTATGGTTCAAATCATCTTTCATATCCAGGAGAACGTTCTCAATACATGACTGTCTTGACGTATACACTACATGATTGAATTGACGTATACAATACATTATTGAGTTAGTTGACGTATACAATACATTATTGAGTTGACGTATACAATATTATTAACCAGTATTGTACTAACGTTTGAGATGTTCCTGCCATCGTACCTTTTCCCTCAACCAGTATTTTACTAACGTTTGAGATGTTCCTGCCATCGTACCTTTTCACTCAACCAGTATTGTACTAACGTTTGAGATGTTCCTGCCATCGTACCTTTTCACTCAACCAGTATTGTACTAACGTTTGAGATGTTCCTGCCATCGTACCTTTTCACACAACCAGTATTGTACTAACGTTTGAGATGTTCCTGCCATCGTACCTTTTCACTCAACCAGTACTGTACTAACGTTTGAGATGTTCCTGCCATCGTAACATTTCCTTATACAACACTGCCCTCTAGAGTGTGTTACTGCTCCACAAGTACTTGTTTTGTTGTTCGTCCATCACAAGTGATGCTGACTATTTGTGGCATCCATTTTAAAGAAAAATTCCGTTAGCATTATTTCCTTGATTGCGTTCATAAATGTCTAAATAAGCCCTAATCGGGCCGCAAATACTCGGGCCATAAATGTCATTGAACTATTCGCGCATGGTATCATCACTGTAGATGGTTTTTTTTTTGTGTATCCGTGACTTCTTAACAACTCTCCGCTATTGAGTTGCTACACTTCTCTTCTTTTCATAAGATGCTGCGCCTATTTCTATTGTAAAAATAGAGCTACATGCCAGCATTAAAATGGATTGAGGTAATTGGGAAATACTGGGAGAAAAATCTATAAATATATGACTAGCCCAAATCCTAAAGGTATCAACCTCCTGGGAAGGAAAGACTAGAGTATCATCTTCAGACTGTGCACACAACATGTACAGCTTAACAACCTATAGACAGCACCTAACATACCTTGATGCATGTGGTAGGTATAGAAGCCTGATGGCCATTCAGACGAAAAGAGTACCATTTATTTTTGTCAAAGCTATCTTGATCACAATGTTCCATTATTTCTCCATGAGTGATGGCTACGTCCCTCCAGTTATGGTCTACCATGATACGGTCAGTGCACATGTCTAGAAATCATGAAAATGAATATATTTAAAGAATATTTAAAAAGTATATGCCGAATATAACGAATAAAACATAACAGGAATGCTACATCTACAATTCACTAGCAGCCCAAAACAGGAATGCTACAGGAATGCAGGAATACAGCGATGCTACAACTGGATTGTTCTGTGATTTTTTTTTTCAAGAACGATCTGAGAATATTTCTAAAACCTCAGTGTCCTTTATTGTAAGTTTGTACACTTTTTACAAGGTATTTTTATTTTAGTTAGTTTCCAAAAATGAACGATACACTACAAATAGCCGTCATCACATATTCAAGTTATTTCCCTTGTCAATGTTTGTAAATTTCATGTTCATCATTTAATAATTGAAATATTTATTTATTTTATGGTCTGGGTTAGGTTAAGGTTAGGATAGTTGTGTTTTACACAACAAACCCTAATGCAACAGTAAATAAATAAATATTTCAATTATTAAATGATGAACATGAAATTTAAAAACACAGACAAAGGAAATAATTAAACATGTGATGGCGTCTACTTGTACTGTACCAAATAAGCTACTCAGTATTATTACCACTTTAATTTATTTATAAATTTAGTTTTTGGCTAAATAAACTCCTCCCCCATCCAATCCACACATTATAGATAAATGGATAACACATCCATGTCACATTAATATATGACTCTTCATAAATGTTGAATAATATATTATCCATCTATCCATCTATCCATCTATCCATCTATCCATCTATCCATCTATCCATCCATCCATCCATCTATCTATCTATCTATCATATATATATATATATATATATATATGTGTTCCTGCAGCGCCGAACACGGCGCATAGGGCATACACCAGAGCTCTCCAGTTCGATCGATGTGATGCCACTGTGTGTAACTCTTGCATGTTGTTGAGACCAATATTCATACCCTCTTTAATGCTTGTTGAGACCAATAGTCATATCCTCTTTGATGGTTGTTGAGACCAATAGTCATACCCTCTTTGATGGTTGTTGAGACCAATATTCATACCCTCTTTAATGCTTGTTGAGACCAATAGTCATATCCTCTTTGATGGTTGTTGAGACCAATAGTCATACCCTCTTTGATGGTTGTTGAGACCAATAGTCATACCCTCTTTAATGCTTGTTGAGACCAATAGTCATATCCTCTTTGATGGTTGTTGAGACCAATAGTCATATCCTCTTTGATGGTTGTTGAGACCAATAGTCATATCCTCTTTGATGGTTGTTGAGACCAATAGTCATATCCTCTTTGATGGTTGTTGAGACCAATAGTCATATCCTCTTTGATGGTTGTTCTGTGAAGAGTCTTTCTTGGTCTTCCTCTTTTTCTATTGCCAGCTGATTCCCAATTTAATTCTTATAGTGTGCCATGTGACGTATGTGTGTGCCATGTGAAGTATGTGTGTGTCATGTGACGTATGTGTGTGTCATGTGACGTATGTGTGTGTCATGTGACGTATTCCTTACAGAACGTTGTCTTCCCAATGAACTCTCCGAACCTCTCTCTGTCTTGGGCGATGTGGCTTGCATTTTCTAGTGATGTATTCATGTTATCTTTAATGTCGTCAGTCCTTCGTCTTCTTGGTTTGCCCTTTCTCCTCTCCCCATGCACTCTTCCCTCCATTATTGGTCTTTCTAAACAGTTTTGTCTTTTTATATGATACAAACAGGCGTATTTTTCTTTTTGTTATTGTGTTTAGTAACCAACACTCTGGAATATTCAGTGTGTTTATAATATCTGAGTTTCTGATTTTTTCCTTCCATGATATTCTAAGTATCTTTCTGTAGCATTTCAGCTCGAAGGCGTTGAACTTCTTTGCCGCTGTTTTACTTAGGGTCCATGTTTCACAGCCGTATGTTGCAACCAGACAAATAAAAGTTCGTAACATTAGCAGTTTCGTTTCTGTTTTGTAGTTTTTGTTGCTTCCGCCAAAATGTCCGACTAGAACAAATGTGTTCTTGTTACGGTACTCGATTAACAGTTGTTCCTTCCCACAAATAATGGCAACCTACGGGAATATTGTGCCTAGAAATTTCCAAATTTCTTATATTAGCAGTCTATTTTCAATCATTCTAAGTACATGTTCCATATAAGTCCATCGTTTCTTCTTATTGTTGTGGAAACTGCACTATGTATAGAGGCATATCACTCTTAAGCTACATAGGAAAATTCTTAAGCCAGATACTAGAGAGAAGGAAGGACGCATATATAGAACCACAGCTCAACAACATACAATTAGGCTTTCAGAAAAAAAATTAAGCATGTAATCTTCGCCCTCAAATAACTTTCAGAAATAGCGACAGAACATAAACAATAATTATATTTGACTTTCGTGGAACAAGAGAAAACTTTTGAGAGTGGATAGAGCACAACTATGGATAACACTAAGGACATATGGAGTTCCCCACATCTGATAAGCCTTTGTCAGAGCATATACGCCAATAGTCAATGCACAGTAAGAACAAGTACAGGTACATCCTATAATTTCCAAATTCACTCGGGAATGAGACAGGTATGTGTACTATCCCCCCTATTATTCATAACATTCATAGAAAGTATTTGCAAATCTGCAAAGTAGCAAAAACAACGGAAGAAAATAATCTGACGGATAACTTAAACGAATTTATATTTGTAGACGACCAAGTACTAGCGACATCATCAGAAGAGCAGCTACAAAGACAAATAGACAGACTACATCAAACATGCCAAACCTTTAACATGCATAGGAATCATTATAACAACAGCGGCAAGAGCAGCAAAGACATACACAATAGATGTAGTAAAGCATAGCAAGTCCTAGGATAAATAACACAAATCTTCAGAAACAAAAATGCAGTAAAACACCAAGATAACACTATTTAAGACAATTATTATGCCAACGTTGTGCTACCAATGCCAAACATGGACAACGACAGCACAAGACAAACATAAACTTGTGACAGCTGAAATGGCATACTTACGCAGAATCCTATGAATATCGCTAAGAGACAGAGTGAGAAATGAGGACATTAGACAAAGAACCGGCAACGCCTCAATCTTGGAATATATTACGAGACAACAGATCAAATGGTTTGCACACATCAGCAGATTACCATCAGACATCATACCACAGCAGGTTATGCTACACAGATACATTGAAGGAATACCTTGAGGGAGACCACGATAACAATGGACCACCGAAATAAAAGAGGCGACAAACTCCATAATATACTACTAAGCACACACGAGGGTCATATCCTGAAAACTCTTCTACTCCTGACGCTGAGAGGCAACAAAGGGCTTAGCGAATAAATAGATAGATAGAAGACAGAGAGAGAGAGAGAAAGATAGACAGACAGGCAGGCATGCAGATAAACAGACAGGCAGGCAGGCAGATAGACAGACAGATAGAGAGAGAGAGGTAGGTAGATATGTAGGTAAATAGGTAGGTAGGTGGATAAGTAGGTAGGTATATAAGTAGGTAGGTGGATATGAAAGTAGGTAGGTTGGTGGGTAGGTAAGCAGGTAGTTAGGTGGATAGGTAGGTCGATATGTAGGTAGGTAGTTGTGGAGACATATTGCTGCTTTGTGTCTTCTCTTACTTTCTTGATTGACTTGAATTCTTCCCAGCCAATATTTAATTCTTCTAAGACATTTATTTTCAAAATTAGTTCAATTTCTTCTCCAATGCTCTTGTCATTTTCCAACTTTCTCAACCATATGTCAACACGGATGTCACATTGTAGTTGAACATTCAAAGTTTGGTATGTTTACTTATTGTTTTTCATTTCCAGATGTTTGTTATGTGGTGGAACGCACTTGATGCCAACATATTATGCATACATGTGTCTTATACACTTGATGTTTCTCCTTGGAAAGTGAAGATGAACATGGCATGACAAACAATAAGTAGATACGATAAACAAGTAGAAAAAAAAAGGATTTGTGATTGTATAATTTGGTTTATGAAGTTCGTAGACTAATACACTTGAAATATTCGATAAACTTATTTGTAGAATGGAAAACATTAAATGGTGTAGGGGAGGGTTGCCACAAATCTATTTTAAATGGTGTAGTGGAGGGTTGCCACAAATCTACATTAAATGGTGCAATATAGATTATCACAGATCTACATTAAATGGTGCAATATAGATTATCACAAATCTACATTAAATGGTGATATATAGATTGTTACTCGGAATCTGTAGCAGAAAATTGTAGATGTACTAATTAAGTCTTACCTGTAGCCGACGCGCACTGAGGTAGTACCAAGAGAATTGCTAAAACAACAAGCAACACCAGAGACATGAGTGAATGTCCAGTTGCACAGCAGTCACTAACACACGAATCACCATGACTACTCTGATATTTCTGGTCCATTCTTCCAACTTCCTGTCCTTCTTGATAACTTGGCATCAAATTACCGTTCATTACACTGCACCTACGCACGTAAAAGTGGTCGCCGGTTTGTCCTGGGCCCGCCCCTCTTATCCTGGCTAATTGCCCTTGCCTGGCACTTGGTTTCCCTTTTCTGCTTTGTTTCAAGCAGTTAATTAGATGTTTCTTGGTTACCCCTTCTGGATTGGGATGTCCTAGTCTGCTTAGTACTTTTCCTTTGACAGCCGTGAGAAAGTGTGGCCCTTCCTAAGTTCGCAATATCACTGAAGCTGGGTTATAGTATCTGCAAATAGAAATATCTTTTAAGACAAGTCACGTATTTAGCAATCATTTCTTAATGCAAGAGTATACCGTGACCGATCGCCAGTATGGGAGACATGTCAACTAAAACGTAAACATTAACTAGGTTCCGATTTGCAGGCAATCTATTGGCTGGGCTTGGCTATTTTGACATGCGACTCCAAGTATGTAAATAGCGACAAATGAATATTCCAACAGTAATGAGATACGTAATGAACAGGGTCCAAATTAATTCAGCTAGTAGGCATGTAGTCCAGTCGATAGCCACGAATATACGTTATACTCATAAGTTTTCTTGTTATTCTGAGTAAGTTTACGAATTCCTGCAGATTAGCGGAATGTAATCTGGACAACTGAATGCTTTGTATCGTGGTTTACAGCTTTGATGTGATATATGCACCTGTCGGTCTGACATATCCGACTTCACGGTGGTTTCTGGATCACTGTGACCCTACATAGGATGGAACAGTCAATTTCACCTTCTAATTGACTGATATAGCTAATAGATTCGTATAGTCTATTTGAACCTCTATAGCTTGTAGATTAGTAGAGTATAGTCTTTTTGAACCTCTATAGCTTGTAGATTAGTAGAGTATAGTCTTTTTAAATATCTATAGCTTGTAGATTAGTAGAGCATAGTCTTTTTGAACCTCTATAGCTTGTAGATTAGTAGAGTATAGTCTATTAAAACCTCTATAGCTTGTCGATTAGTAGTCTTTTTAAATCTCTATAGCTTGAAGATTAGTCGAATATAGTCTTTTTGTACCTCTACAGTGTGTAGATTAGTAGAGTATAGTCTATTTGAACCTCTATAGCTTGAAGATTAGTAGAGTATAGTCTTTTTGAAACTATACAGCGAAGGCAGACCTAGAGGGCGACCACGAAAATGATGGACCACTGAAGTAAAAGAGGCGACAAATTTCACAATATACGCAGCACACACGTGGGCCGTCTCCAGAAAACTCTTTTACCCCTGACGCCAAAAGGTAACAATGGGTTCCAGCAAATAGATAGATAGAAACTCTATAGCTTGTTGATTAGTAGAGTATAGCGTTGTTGAACATCTGTAGCATAGACCGGTAACCGTTTTTTTTAAATCTAAGAATCTGATACAGAAATGTACAGCTGGTCTCAGGCCGGGTGAGAATAAGCTAATCTGAAAACCTCCTTTACACCCTTTACTGTTACTTCAACATTTTTCAACTTGTGGATATTGGTAACGTATGCTGTTCAGGACGTAACCATCAACTCAGAAAATTTTAGCTATAGTGATTTTCTAGGCAAAATAAATACGTTCAGTAGTTTGCAATTTCTTTATGAATGGTTCGCATGCACAGTTGTTTGTGGCAGGATTCGAACCCGGTAGCTTGGCCGTAACAAGCGTGGCCTGTACTACGCCGACATGGAGCCGGACTTGTGAAAATTGGGCATAAATATGTATATTTATATACTGACAAGTTGATAGAATGTCATATAAATAAATCAGCACTTTAATTTTTTAAGAGCAACGGGCCTCATAAGTTACCATCTTTGTTTGAGTACTTGCGGACGATGTAATATTTGGACAGGCCCATATGTTGCCAAACACGTTCTACAGGACAGATAACTTCATCCCAAAACCTCATTAGTTGTCTCTAACGACATACATGTCAAGAGAAAACCGTGACCGAACGGAAGCAATAGGAGACATGTCAACTAAAACGTAAACATGAACTAGTTTCCAATTTGCGTGTTATCTATTGGTTGGTCTTGGCTATTTTGGGCATGTGACTCCAAGTATGTAATTAGCGACCAATTAAAAGTCAAATAATAACCAAAAACGTAAAGAAAAAGGGGTCCAAATCAATTCAGTTAGAATGTCTGTAGTACCGTCGAAAGCCACGGAGAGAACAATAGTTCATAGAGGCTTGAGCGTCAGGTCACACGTGGAATACAGAGTTAGCTAAAACAATACGGTCAACATTCCAACAGAGTGAGTGTATTCATATTGTAAGATACACAGGGACCTCTGAGATTACACGCTTGTGTACTAACCAGTTTTACGTCAATGCGTAAGGCAAATCCATTTATTAGTGTGATTTTTTCATTGGCTGACGAAATAATGAATAAATAAATAGTTAATGAATATCATGGTAATAGTCGGAGCCAACTAACACAGTGACGCAGAAATAGGTCCGTTTACTGAAGGTCGCGTAGATACATACATACCACTCCATCCACGTTTTAAAAGAAAGTCTATTCTAGAGAAATATTATATTATATATCAGAAAACGCCGTTGGTCCTACATCGGGCATGTCCTACGCGCAGACATCAACATAATACACCACCAATCTCTTGAATGGATACCTACAGGCAAAAGAGCAAGGTGTAGACCAAAAGAAACACTCAGAAGAACAATACTTAGAGAAAGTAAAACAACCAATATTCATACTATTCAAGAACTGCACAGAATAGCTTTGAACAGACAGAATTGGAGAGAACTGATCTCTGCCCTATGCGCTAACTTCAGCGCTAAAGGAAAATGAATGAATATATTTCTGATATTTCATTCATACCCAGGAGACGCTTTCGGCCTAGTGCAATGCCTATTGAAGGAGCCATCTACTCAAAGGGGGTCTATAATTGTTTAGATGACATGCTACAAAGCTTGCGTAATAGAGCCTCAATATAACGGCATCTCATCTACTACGGTTTTCTGTTGCATGGGTGTTTTAGTGGGCTATTGGTAAGACCCACAGACGCAACCGTACGCGTTATATCAACTATATTATGATCAATAAAATATCCCAGTAAATACATCATAGTACAAGTGTACATTAAGTTTAAGGGCGTTGGTACAGGCAATTGCGTAGATATGGGGAAAGGGGATTGTGTTTCCCTACTAAGGAAATCTGAACATGACAGTTACCACGAAGCGGTAAGCCCTCCCCCACCCCCTCCCACACACTTTAATGGTGTTGTTCATCTGGTTTATCCAAAAATGGTTACTACAAATTCACGAAAACGTTAGACGTGCTCACGGAAAAAAACGTTAGACGTGCTCACGGAAAAAAACGTTAGACGTGCTCACGGAAAAAAAACGTTAGACGTGCTCACGGAAAAAGACGTTAGACGTGTTCACGGAAAAAGACGTTAGACGTGCTCACGGAAAAAAACGTTAGACGTGCTCACGGAAAAAACCGTTAGACGTGCTCACGGAAAAAACCGTTAGACGTGCTCACGGAAAAAAACGTTAGACGTGCTCACGGAAAAAAACGTTAGCCTTGCTCACGAAGAAAGTGGTAAGGACCTGACCTTATCTTACGTATCCCAACCCTTTTACCAATGACATACTTACGGAATTTAACACAGGCTTCTAATTTATTTAATATGTCTCTTTACGGCGGACTTAAAAAAGAGTAAAGATTAGTACCACTGCCCTCTATCATACATTACGTACGAGGTAACTCGGCTGAACTAGGCACTTAACTGCAGAACATAAAATTAACAGAACTCAATGAATGCTGAAGTCGGATGTGTTTTGCCAAAATATTTCATATCGTAACCAAAACGAAAACCACAACATATGAGATTTTATTTATTTTAAAAAAATTATATATCAATAACTAACAGGTTCTATGGAAAGAAAGTAAAAAGTGAAGTTTTCTATATCTAATCTACTTCTGAATCGAGATGTAATGCTAGTGACTGGTGACAGCCGATACTGAAAGTGCGAGGGCTGGCGCAACACAAAGCAAATATCAAGATAAACAGAAATAGGTTTATTTGTTGCCAGAATTTGTAACAAAACACACTAGCAACAAGTTCTAGCAAGAGACAACGTTTCTGCTAAAAACTCTTCATCATAACTAAAGACAACAAACAAAAAATATACTTTGCATAAGAAAGCGTATATGGTGTGGTGATGGTAGGATGGGTATTATCTTGTCAACTTGATCCGAACCTCATGCTATGTCTGTCTCCACTGATCTTGCTGGACAAATTTAGATTTAATCTCTTCCACCTATCATCGTCACAACATATGTGCTTTCTTATGTGAAGTATATAGTTTGTTGATTTGTTGTCTTTCGTCCTGATGATGCTTTCAAGTCGAAACGTCGTCTGTCACTGTAACTCGTTGCTAGTATGTTTTGTTTTGCTTAAAATATTGGTTGCTATTTTTGAATATCATTTTCACACAGGGCGGAAATTGTAGAGAGACAACATGGCTTTCGACACGATACTTGGAAAACACTCCTCAAATATAGACTAAATTTTGTACTCACTTTAGTAATGCTGTTGACGTCTCCTAACGCTGGCAGACACATAGGACTAGTAACTGGTAGGCGACTAACACGATTAGAATCTCTGGAATTAACGCAATGAAGTGTTGCAAGTTATTTAGAAGGCGAGAATTGTAACTAAAGGACTGTGGAGATTATTGACCTTCACATTATAGCAATTTCTGCAAGAACTAACGTCATTCACTCTTAGATATGCAGTCACCGGATTACTTCACATCCGTGAGCACACAAAATATTATAGGAATTTTTATTAAACTTTTGTGCAGTCTTCCCCAGTTCTTAGACATTATCGTCAGAGGGAAATAATACAGTTGAACAAAACACTTAACTATGTTTGCGCATGTCTACGTGTCTACCACATTTAGCCACTTCATTAGCGGGGGGAAATATGACAGTTGAACCTTCTTCACCCTGAAATGGGAGTTTATTATATTTATACTGCTACGCTGCGATATATGCTGCTTTGAAACGATTTATCATTGTTCAGTACATAAGTTTTAGAACCGTGTTTCAGTGCAGAATTTGATCGTGTACAAAGGCAATACAAAATAACAGAGTGATATCACAAATGATGCTGGCGTGAAAAGATCACTCATATAAAAAATTAGGGGTAGACAGTCAAGGTTTCTAGGGCATGTGCTGAGAAGAACACAGCTTGAACACTTAATGACCACTGGAAAGATCAAAGGGAGAAGAGATAGGGGATGACAAAGAGAAAAGTTACTAGATGGGCTTGTATCGTGGCGCGGTAGAAGCTCAACAACCGAGCTTATTGACAACACAAGAGACAGAGAGTCGTGGAGAAACATGACCGCCTACGCCATTCAGCATAGCACTTGATTGATTGATTGATTGATTGATTGATTTATACCACAAATAATTAAAAAAATTAGTAAACAGTCCGGATCTAGGACGAAGTGGTACAGAGCGGCTAAGGTACCGAGTTCGATGCCTGCCACAGGCATTTGAGCGTCTGGACTGTTGAGAAAACAATGACAAACTACTGAACATATTTATATTTCCCAGAAAATCACTACAACCAAAAAATTGTGGGTTTATACTACGTCCTGAAAATAATACACTATAAATTTAATTAGAAAATAAACCCAACAGTTGATAAGATTTCTTTGGTTTAAAGCAGTGGGAACAGTGTGTTCACCTTAAACAGTGGGAACAGTGTGTTCATTTTAAAGAATAATGGAAAGATTGGAGGTGATGGGTGATTGCTATAACCCTCCGTCCCTTTCATCCTATTATCTTTAGAGTAAAACAAATATTTAAATCTCCTCATCTTATTCCTCCTCCAGTCTCAAACTCCTGCAGATTAACAGGATGTAGTCCAGAGAAGGGATATTTAGAGATATTAAATTGATCGATGAGAAACAAATGGTTTGGTCATTTAATGAGAATGACCAATTTTTGGGCAGCAGCAAGAAAATACAACATGAAAATGGAAGCAACAAGATACAGAGGAAGAACAAAGAAGAAGGTGGATTGAAGGAGTTACCAATATTCTGACACGTCATAATATTTTTTCATATCAAGCGACCAAACGTGAATCAAGCGACCAAACGTGAAATAGTCAGAAAACCGATCGTCACTCAATTCTGCGACCCCTTACAGCAAAAGCAGAGATACCACAAATATATAATGATCGGTTGTCACAGGAACCATAACAAGCGTTCGGACCATGGATCATAGCATACTTGACATTACGATTAATCGAACACTTATAATATAAATAAATGAGTCTATCTATCTATTCGATAAACCCTTTGTTGCCTTTCAGCGTCAGGGGTAGAAGAGTTATCTGGAGATGGCCCTCGTGTGTGCTGAGTATATTGTGGAGTTTTTCGCCTCTTTTATTCCGGTGGTCCATCGTTTTCGAGGTCGGCCTTTAGGTCTGCCTACACTGTATATGTGTAGCATAGCTTACTGTGATATGCTGTCTGGTGATAGTCTACTGATGTGTGCAAACCATTTGATCTGTTGGCTATTAATATACTCCAAGATTGGTGCTGAGCCGGTTCTTTGTCTAATGTCCTCATTTCTCACTGTGTCTCTTAACGATATTTCTAGGATTCTGCGTAAGAATGCCATTTCAGCTGTTACTAGTTTACGTTTGTCTTGTGCTGTCGTTGTCCATGTTTGGCAATGGTAGCACAGCGTTGGTATAATAATCTCGTGCTATTCTTGCACTATATAAATTAATGTGTTACTTTTGTACTATATAAATTAACGTGCTAGTATTGCACTATATAAATTAACGTGCTATTATTGCACTATATAAATTAACGTGCTATTATTGCACTATATAAATTAACGTGCTATTATTGCACTATATAAATTAAAGTGCTATTCTTGCACTATATAAATTAACGTGCTATTCTTGCACTATATAAATTAACGTGCTATTCTTGCACTATATAAATTAATGTGCTATTTTTGTACTATGTAAATTAATAAAAAAATCACAATAATCCTAACCACGGCAGATTTCGTGATATTATAAATTTGTTCTCAAACTCCCGCCTGTTGGAAGTATATACTCCGGAGAAAGAAATGTGATAACTCCTGATGTAGCCTACTGTCCAACTGCGATATCTGCGTACTCATCTAGCCTGACACATCGGCTTATCTAACCTGACACATCGGTCAGTAGAACCCAGACCGAAAAACTAGCAATGATTTCAAATGAAAATTTTTTTCAAAATAGCGAATTATTTTAAGTAAATTGATATATTTTATTACTGACCAAATGAAATAATGATTTACAATGGAGTCTTAGTTGTTATATTCGTCAAGATTTGCAATCAAACACTACAAAATAGTATTGCATACTTCAAGATTACGATTGTCAAACATAAACTGCTTATGTGGAGAAAATCCTGCATTTAATTATATTTGTAGTAAAACAATAGGACTTAAGTGATTGACATCTGCAATCTGAAGCCACGCCCAGGACACTCACTGCATGCCCATCTGGTATATCCACTTACGCAACGACGTACTAATCATCGTGTGAAATTATACATTCACATAAACACATAGTTTGTGCGTCATGTGACGTATTCTCTCCAGAACGTTGTCTTCCCAATGAACTTCCTGAGCCCTTTTCTATCTTGGGCGATGCGGCTTGCATTTTCCAACTACGTATCCCATGCTATCTTTAATGTCGTCAGATCATCGTCTTCTTATCCTGCCCTTTCTCATCCGTCCCGGTGCGCTGCCCTCCAGTATTTGTCTCTCTAAACAGATATGTCTCTTTATATGACCAAACAGGTGTAGTTTTCTTTTTGTTATTGTGTTTAGTAACCAACTCTCTGTGATCTTCAATGTGTTTATAATATCTGAGTTCTCTTTTTTTTTCATTCCATGATATTCTAATAAATTTAAGTAGGAAGCCAGAGGACAATTTAAAAATTCTTGAGACTAACGGGAATTGAACCAGTCCGTTCAACGGCACGAAATCGCCTAGCAACTATTGCACACCCGTTCTTCCGTACTTGCCTAACCGCATCTCCATAAAAGATGCGATTTTATCAAGCCATTCAAACCGTGCACTCAAAGTCACCAGAACCGACCAATCTAGACAAGGACAATTACAACAACAACAAACATAAAATATCCGTATTAGTTAATACGAATACTAATAAGGATATTATATGTTTGTTGTTACTGAGGATATTTCAATACCTGTACGGGATGTTTATTGATGCAACATATGTTTGTTGTTACTGAGGATATTTCAATACCTGTACGGGATGTTTGTTGTTGCAATATATGTTTGTTGTTGTAACATACTACAGTCTCACTAATACATCACATTGTTGTTGTTGTTTTGGTGTTTTTTTATTGTTTTGTTTTCATTTAAAACACCCACATTTGACGTCTCAGTAGCATCTTTACAGCATGCTTGCTGAATTTAGTGCTAGTCACACGATCTGCTGGTGGTCCCCATGATGTATATGTGGATTGTTTGTTGTATTAGAAATAAATTTGGCCCAACATGTCCAAAATTCAACATTCTTCACGAACAACCTCTTGTTTTTGTCACTAGTCTTAATCTTGTTACTAGTATTAATCTTGTTACTAGTCTTAATCGTGTTACTATTCTTAATATTGTTACTAGTCTTAATCTTGTTACTATTCTTAATCTTGTTACTATTCTTAATCTTGTTACTAGTCTTAATCTTGTTACTAGTCTTAATCTTGTTACTATTCTTAATCTTGTTACTATTCTTAATCTTGTTACTATTCTTAATCTTGTTACTAGTATTAATCTTGTCACTAGTCTTAATCTTTGACAAATATCCCATGTCGACTATTCCACCCATTGTTGTTATCTTCTATCATAGATGTGGGGAACAATGCAGCCCGCCAGGATAGAGGAGAGGCAAAATACAGCCCCACTAAAATAGAGGTTAGACAAAATACGGCCCACTAAAATAGAGGTGGGATAAAATACGGCACACTAAAATAGAGGTGAGGCAAAATACGGCCCACTAAAATAGAGGTGGGCACAATACAGCCCGTCAGGATAGAGGTGAGGCGAAATACGGCCCACTAAAATAGAGGTGGGCACAATACAGCCCGTCAGGATAGAGGTGAGGCGAAATACGGCCCACTAAAATAGAGGTGGGCACAATACAGCCCGCCAGGATAGAGGTGAGGCGAAATACGGCCCACTAAAATAGAGGTGGGCACAATACAGCCCGTCAGGATAGAGGTGAGGCGAAATACGGCCCACTAAAATAGAGGTGGGCACAATACAGCCCGCCAGGATAGAGGTGAGGCGAAATACGGCCCACTAAAATAGAGGTGGGCACAATACAGCCCGCCAGGATAGAGGTGAGGCGAAATACGAACCACTAGAATAGAGGTAGAGCACAGTGTGGCTAGCCAAAATAGAGAAGGCATACAGTTTGACCCGCTAAGATAGAGAAGGCATACAGCTTGACCCGCTAAGATAGAGGTGCCGCACAATACGGCGCACCAGCCATCGATCCACTCCCACCTACCCCCCAGATTAATTTAATAGTACTTTTACACTGACCCTTGCCCCTTCCCCCATCTTCGGGATCAAGTAAATACTAGTTGATTTTCCAAGGAAGAAACAAAGAAGGCTTAAGGAAACCATACAGCAATAGAAAATCTCAATGTGGTTGTCTGAAACAATAAGATTGCATATCTCTAATCTAGCAGGATGTAATCCAGAGAAGATATTGCATTCATCATTGTTTGCAGCTTGACGGCAATATTCGGTCCATTCTGAGACGCGTTCAATTTTTCATCTTGGAGTTGTGGGTCATTTTGTCGTGAAAGATGTGGTAACCAGCCTTACACAGGTCACGGGGTTACTACAGTATTATGTACTCCCATTTGGTTAACTTATCATGCACTACAAAGATATATTCCAAGTACTTCTCCGGATTGATCCTGTCTGCTAAACCAAGCAGCGTTACCTATCTTAGTTGATGCGACCAATCACTGCTCACTTTGCATATGATTTGTATCACCAACCAATAAAATTCACGGATAAAGGGGCTAATCCAGAAAAAGTTACTATGTTTGAGATCACATACTCAGGATTATTCTGAAGGCAGACTTGAATAGACCAACCGTGAAATAGAATCGTTTATAACTTTAACTGCGATGGATAACATGAGTTAGTTCCTGATATATTTATAGAGAAAAGAGAGGTCTAGACCGAGTTTCTATACAACACAGTCCTGTGGTTACATCGGTGGCATCTGTCAAAAGTGACGCTGTCTGACTTTTCCATCCACGTTTAGTAGCAGTCAACACAAGGTGACGAATTAAAATCATGGATAAAGTCAAATAGAATCACATTGGAATGATGAAATACTGTGAGTCCACATGGCTGTAATTTGGGCGATGGACCGGGTCTAGACATGCTAATAATGGATAATAGCACACTTGACAGAAGAGGATGGAGACGCCGTTTGCTTTCCGCGTCGACAAAAACAGAGACTGTTCCTTTTGGGCTGTCTATAAATTACGTTGACATTTGTTTGTCAATTTCGTACCCCCTCCTTTCGTTTCCGTTTTACAAACTGTCCCGAATTCAGGGACTGCACCCTGCTTAATTATATACAAATATGTTTACCCCTTAAATACATTTTGAGACGGAATAGTGCGCAAAAATCATGTTTGTTTCATATTTTAGAAAGAAAAAAAAGGCAAATTCATACAATTTAATTGGTGTATACATAACAGCATCGTTGACGTCAACTTCTCACAACCCACATCTTGTATACGAGATTTTATGCGACAACCTTGTCGATTAATGTCAGAATTTTGCAAATTCCATTTCCTGGAACCCTCCGACATCTCCGCGTCATGTCATTCTGGCATCCTTCAAATTGCACCAGTCACTTCTTCCCATGAAGATGATCGCCCCCACATCAGTACACCACCATCACCATGTGGAGGAGCCTCATCAACGATGTTCTGTTCGTAGAGTTCACAGACTCTGCGGTAAACTCTTATTCGTGTATCGTGTAGCTGGAGCAGAAAAAAATATTTCATCACTAAACCAAAACCGTCTCCAGTAATTCTTAACGATCCCATGACGATGCTGGTTCGTCCACTGCAGTCCGTTCTTGCAGTGTCGGTCCGTAAGAACAGGACCTCTGTAGGATCTTCCAGACCAAAAACCAGAGTCGTGCAACCTTTTCCTGATCGTTTGGTCTGAAATTCAACGAGATGCTAACATTTACGGGACTGTGGAGGACGCGGATGTAAATCGATTCCTCAGGTGACGCAGCCGCATGAAGAGGTTTCGGCAGAAGATATGACTGGGTCTTTCACTGCTCGTTCGGTCTGCCACTGAGCCAGACTGTTGAAATCGCCTCCAAAGGCGACTAATGGTGCTTCTAATCACATTGAATTCTCTGGCCACGACATTTTGGGATTGTCCAGTCTGTAAGCGTCCAATGATAATGATTTATCGTTGGTTCAGTAATGAAATGAACCATACTTGCGCATTGAATTTTCAATTGAATTTATTCGACGACCGTTAATCTTATACAGGCATTCAATAATATTTGTCAGAGAGTTTTGTGTTTTATAAGTTTCACGGGATTCTCATGAACTTGCCATGAGTTTGTGACAAAAATGTGGTTTTTTCCTTGGCTTCCTTTATGACCTCAAGAATCATGAGGTGAGTACATTTCAAGTAACTACGAGAAGTAAATGATCAGATGGACACAGTCGATAGGTTGAACGGTGTCCAATCAGCGAATATCTTTTATAACAGTAACTTTAAAAAGTTGCTTTTCTTTTTTTTCAACAGTATATTTATACTTAACGATTAATCGATTTTCATTTCAGTAAGGAATGCCTTTTATTTTATTTAATCCTTCCTACTCTGCAATGAATAACAATTCACTGTAGCGTGTCATGTATATTCCTTTGCTATGTTTAGGGTTAGGGTTATGGTCACTCATGAAAACGGAGGTTGATCAATCAATCAATCAATCAATCAAGTACCATGCCGACTGGCGTAGGCGATCATGTTTCTCCACGACTCTCTGTCTCTTGTGTTGTCAATAAGCTCGGTTGGTGAGCTTCTACCGTACCACGATACAAGCCTATCTAGTAACTTTTCTCTTTGTCGTCCCCTATCTCTTCTCCCCTTGATCTATCCAGTGGTTATTAAGTGTTCAAGTTGTGTTATTCTCAGCACATGCCCTAGAACCCTTGACTGTCTGCCCCTAATGTTTGATATGATTGATCTTTTTACGTCAGCATCGATGAGAACCTCTGCATTAGTTATCTTGGCTGTCCATAGTATTTTTATCATTCTTCTCAGAAACCACATTTCTGTAGCCTCTAATTCGCTTTGAATTTTCTTGTTTACAGTCCATGCTTCACATCCATAAAAAATAATTGGTTCGATATAACATCTCAGCACCCGAATTCTGATCTGCATTGATAGACTTCTATTACAGAAAGTGGTTCTCATTTTTTGGAATGCTGATTTAGCTTGTGCTGTTAGGCTCTTTATCTCACTTGCGCATCTAACTTGACCAGTACATAAAATAAATAAATAAAAATGAAAACATATGGTTCGGGTGTAACAAAATAGCAGAAACAGGCCACATACCTAAAGATCTGACATCATCAATATTCATATCGCTACCTAAGAAGCCCAGGGTTGTGGAATTTACAGAAAATATATAACAATAGGTTTAATGAGTCATTTAACTAAAATACTTCTCAATATAATACATGAAAGAATTAAGAACAAGATAGACACGGAGGTCGGTGAAGAGAAATTCAGTTTTAGGAAAAAGAAAGAAACCAGAGAAGCTATACTTAGTATGCAACTAGTGATAGGTAAATATTAAAAAAGTAAAAAGAAAATAATCTATATTTGTTTCATAGACTACAGCAACGCGTTTGATATAGTCTAACAAGGAAAATTAATCAAATGTCTTTAAGAAATAGGCATAGCTGGAAAAGACATGAGACTGATTAGAAATATATATTGGGAACAAACTGCATCAATAAGATGTGAAAACAGCTACTCACCATACATAGAAATAAGAAGAGTGGTAGGACAAGGATGAAATTTATCACCCAGGATATTTGATATCTACACAGAAAATATTTTTTTAAATATAGAAGATATGCCAGGACTCAAGATCAATGGAAAAATAATAAACAACCTCATATATGCAGATGACACTGTTCTTTTAGCAGAAAGTGAACATGAACTACAAAGACTAATAATCAAGTCAATAAATCAAGTAATGAAAATGGACTGGATAAAATATCCAAAAATCATAAACCATGATAATCAGCAGAGACACAGAAGAACATGAGCTAAACATAAACATACATTCTAAACAAATTACCAACAAGTTATAAATTAGAATGATAAAATTAAACATCTATTATATACTAATGTATGGCTCAGAAACATGGACACTAAACAAACAATTAGAAGACAGAATTGATGCCTTTGAGATGTGGGTATATAGGAGAATAGGGAGAACATCATGGAAAGAGAAGGTAACAAAGAAAGAGATACTAAAAACACTTAATATGAAGAAAGAACTACTAAGGGAAATACAAATCAGGCAAATAATTTATTTTGGGCACATTAAAAGGCATGCCTGTTTATTGAAGACCTTACTTGAGGGTAAAGTCGAAGGAAGGCGAGCAAGAGGTAGACAGATACAAGTGGGAGAGTAACATCACACAATGGACAGGTTACAGTCTAGCAGAGTGCACCACCAAAACAAGAGACATGGGATGTTGGAGGTCTGTTACAACCAATTTGCGTTGCGGTGACGGCACTTGATGATGATGATAACTTCAGTAAGACGCTAAGCCGCCATTGAGACCGTGCATGTAAGCTTATAAAACATCCATTTATTTAAATATGTCTAAATATGTCACATGACGTCTGTAAAACTATTACATTTGTGATTCTTGATTAGAAACTGGCCTCACGGCACGTGAGGTATTCCCATAAGTGCTCCGCCTTCTGTTCCAGCAGCCATTCGACTCGATGGTGTTTCGAGTCCAATGCCGCCTAAACAGACGTCGACATCAGGGCACAACTCTGGCCCTTGCGACAGGTCTTGTTGCTGTTCTGCCCACCCACGTCGTGCCCGTAACTAGTTCAAGCACAACGTCGGCCTGTCGGAACAACATGGTAATTGTTATCGAATGTTACGACTATGGGATTGTATAGATGACGTGACATGAAGTTTCTATAAGAAGATAGTAAGCAGGGATGTGTGCTGGCCCCTACTCTTTTCAGCCTGTTATTTACGGCCATGTTAACGGAAACACACAATAGTAATGAAACATCAGGCATAATGATCAATTACAGAACGGATGGTGGTCTTTTCAATTTACGTCGTCTAAAAGCAAACACGAAAACTAAATCTAGTACTGATAGAGAATTACTTTATGCTGACGACTGTGCATTGTATGCTGACTCTGTCGTAAACATGCAGAGCACCATAGACCGCTTCTCAAAGGCCTGCAACAACTTTGGTCTCACTATTAACACCAAAAAAACAGAAGTCATGCACCAAGCAACATCAAATAGCCAACATACAGCTACTTCCATCATCGTCAATCAGGAAAAACTGCAGGTAGTCGACAATTTTACTTACCTTGGAAGCACTCTCTCTCGCGATGTCAACATTGATGTGGAAATTAACAATAGACTGGCAAAAGCTAGTGCTGTATTTGGCAGATTACGCAACAATGTATGTGACAGAAGAGGTATAAAAACAACCATCAAACTACAAGTATATCATGCTGCTGTTATACCAACCTTACTATACGCCTGCGAAACGTGGTAATATTTAAAAAACAAACAGTGTATGCTAGACATGCAAGAAAGTTAAATCATTTCCATCTTACCTGCCTACGTAAATTACTAAACATCCATTGGTGGGACAAAGTACCAGACTACGAGGTCTTGGAAAAATCAACCTCAATAAGCATCCACACAATACTTATGAAGGCGCATGCACGCTGGGCAGGCCATCTTGTGCGTATGGAGAACTCGCGTTTGCCAAAACAAATATATTATGGAGAACTCAAGGCAGGATTTCGAAAAGCTGGTGGACAGAAAAAGCGTTTCAAAGACACGCTCAAGTCATCCTTGAAACATCTTAACATTGACGTAGGCGCTTGGGAGAGCCTCGCTCAGGATAGAACAGCATGGCGTTACAGCATTAGAACGGGAGCACTAGCGGCGGAAGAATTCAGACAAGAAACTGCAAGACAGAAGCGGACACGTAGAAAAGAAAAAACATCTCAACCTCACACAGATACCTTCTATTGTTGTCAATTCTGTAAAAGAACATTTTGTGCGCGCATTGGACTTGCTAGTCATTTAAAAACGCACTATTAACTTTATTATTTTATTATTTATTGTTGTTATTATTATTATTGTTGAGTTTTTGGTCATCGTCGATCACGACGGACGAACATCATCATAAGAAGATAACCTCAATATAAAGGCATATCATCTACTAAGGTTTTCTGTTATATTTAAATATTTATTAATAAATAATTTATATATTTAAATAGTTACATAAAACTATTACATTTAAAGAATTATTGTCATTTCTATTTGTGTTACTGTAGCCCTTGCCTGTCGGAAATTCTCTGGAATCTTGGTTATTAGTTCTCAGTTTCGCCGCCGCCACATTTAGACACGTTACCGTCTATATAAAGCTTAATAAAGTAACCAGATAGATAATACTGTGTCTGGCTCCCAGAAACAATACAGGCACGACACAATGACGATAACTGGGTCAGTTTTTCCACTTCAGACATGGCATGTTTTATGAATCATGGAAAAACTCCACCACAGCCAGAGATAGTCTTCGGTGATAGAATAGATGCACTTCAAATATTTAACTGTAAGATATATTGTATTCACGAGAAGATATTAGATATTAGGGCGTTAGAAATTTGGTATATTCATATGACCAATGCCTGTTTCTCATGGTTTTTATCATTTTATCTAGTCTCGCCCCGGAATGTTTTCATGAAATTATATTAACACCCCTCCTTACCATAAGAGGTGCATGTTATTTTCACTCATTTACTCCTCCCTACTTGACAATGAATACTAATTCACTGAAGCTAGTCCTGTAAACGACACTGCTATTCAACAATTGTTAAGTTTTTAGACAGCACTCAGAGACGGAGGTTGGCCATTGTATGAACTGATGAACTGATAAAAATTAAAACATATGGCTTGGATATTAAAAAAATAGCAAAACTAAATTCCCAGTTGTAATATAAAGATGTAAATCTTGGACAATCATCAATAAGGTGAAAAACCAAATAGCAGTATTCCAAATAAAATGTTACTGAAGAATACTCAGTCTACCACCTTTGACCAAAAAAAGGTAATTAAACAGCGGCAACCTTGGAGATCAAGGGATAAATTCTCCAGTGTAGGGTAACAACCCTAAACAGGAAGTAAGTGACTGGAGTAACACAGGACAAATATCAAGATAAACAAAAATAGGTAGAAGTGTTACCAAAATAAGACATAAAACAACCTAACAACAAGATACAGAGATAAACGACGTTTCGACTAAAAATCCTTCATCATGATAAACCAAAGGCTACAGTACAACAAATCATACATGGATACAAACATGGCTATGATAGGGAAGAAAGAAAAGGAGAGAAAGTGAACGCTATCTATTCGTTACTTCTCCTTTTCTTTCTTCCCTATCACAGCCATGTTTGTATCCATGTAAGATTCGCAATCTGGGAAAATTGAACGTAAAAGAAAAATGGCTGAACAACATTCTCTCTAGAAACGTACAATATTGTTGCCATATGACAACCGAGAAAAAGCCATAATGGAGGGGATGTTGCTATATGACAGCTGAGAAAAAGTCATAATGGAGGGGATGTTGCCATGAATACGAAAAAGATGTAAGTCACGAAGAATATATCGAAAGATATCACAATCCACCCGACCATGACACTGACAGAACCAGAAAGATTGTCTAAAGATCGGCAGAAGTGTTGAAAGTGTGAGGATTTCTGATTTCTACATCTTGTCCAGCATATGCTACCTGATGATGATGATGTTGAATACATCCAATTGTTTCATTAATGCACTGTGGGAGATAGCTTATCGAATCACAAGGTAATTAGAGTTCAACTATCCAATCACATGGTAATTAGAGTTCAACTATCCAATCACAAGGTATTTAGAATTCAGCTTAATAATAATCACAAGGTAATTAAAGTTCAACTATTGAATCACAAGGTAATTAGAGTTCAACTATTGAATCACAAGGTAATTATAGTTTCTTAAGCTGACCAGCTAACCTCTCTACCATAGAGTCAACAAAATATCTGCAGCTTGCCTTTTTTCAACTTGTCTTTTTCCGTGAATAGTACTTAATGTCCCCGCCTTATTGTGGTGAAGTTTTTATCTCAGGTCGTGAGGTCATGTTTACACATTTGTGTTGTGCGAAGATCCCTAGGGAGCATCGCTAAAGCCATGGTGAGTTCTACTATGCGCTGTAATGTTGGCATGCCTCGTTCTGCTTCACTGAACAAATGTGAAACGTTAAATGTGAAACGTTATATATGAAACGTTATATCTAAAACGTTATATGTGAAACGTTATATCTGAAACGTTACATGTGTAACGTTATATGTGAAACGTTATATTTGAAACGTTATCGTTTTTCTGAGCTGTATGTATGAACCTATGAAAAGCTCTGCTATAAACAATTTAGGTTATTATTAACAAGTATATGTGAAACTTTATATGTGAAACTTTATATGCGAAACTTTATATGTGAAACTTTATATGTGAAACTTTATATGCGAAACTTTATATGCGAAACTTTATATGCGAAACTTTATATGCGAAACTTTATATGCGAAACTTTATATGCGAAACTTTATATGTGAAACTTTATATGTGAAACTTTATATAAAACATATACCTTTTTATCCGAAACGTTGTATGTGATACGTTATCGCTTTTCTGAGTTTTATATAGGAACCTTTAAGCACCATTACAAAAATGTGTGGTGATTATTAACAATTAAGAGAGATAAATTAACTGTTATTAACAATTAAGAGAGATAAATTAACTGTTATTAACAATTAAGAGAGATAAATTAACTGGTATTAACAATTAAGAGATATAAATTAACTGTTATTAACAATTAAGAGAGATAAATTAACTGGTATTAACAATTAAGAGATATAAATTAACTGATATTAACAATTAAGAGATATAAATTAACTGTTATTAACAATTAAGAGATATAAATTAACTGTTATTAACAATTAAGAGATATAAATTAACTGTTATTAACAATTAAGAGATATAAATTAACTGTTATTAACAATTAAGAGAGATAAATTAACTCGTATTAAGACAAAAATTGAATAATTTATCAGTATTTATAATGTGTACTTCAGCTAGATCACAATATCTCAATCAAACGCATGGAATGTGTGAATTAATACGAAATGTGTGAATGAATGTGAAATGTGTGAATGAATGTGAAATGTGTGAATTAATGTGAAATGTGTGAACTAAATACTTTGGACACATTAAAAGACATGACACCTTATTAAAGACCTTACATTAGGGTAAAGTGAAAGGGAAGCGAGCAAGAGGTAGGCAGAGATACAAGTGGGAGAGTAACATCACACGATGGACAGGTTACAGTCTAGCAGAGTGCACCACCAAGACAAGAGACAGGAGATGTTGGAGATACATTGCAGCCAACCTTCGTTGCGGAGACTACACTTAATGATGATGATGTGTGAACTAATGTGAAATGTGAAAATTAATGTGAAATGTGAAAATTAATGTGAAATGTGAAAATTAATGTGAAATGTAAGAATTAATGTGAAATGTGAGAATTAATGTGAAATATGTGAATTAAAAAATGTAAAATGTGTGAATTAATGTGAAATGTATACATTTATATGAAATGTGTGAACTAGTGTGAAATTTGTGAAATAACGTGAAATGTGTGAATTATGTGAAACGGCTATCACAACATGTCAACACATACTAACAGCTTATGTAAATATACGTCATCGTCTGTTGTTGACAAGATGATAAACATCCGCAAACATTAAGAACACTTATATTTTATATATGCGAATATATATATTGACAACACATATACACATTTTTTGTATGTTATTGTTGTTGATGTTAATTTAGGAATTAATGCTTCAATTAGCCGAGGCACGCCACTGCAACCTAAATGAACAATTTCAATAGGAAGCTTCGAGGAGTTACTATATTAACCATGTCCGTTCAGATGACACATATTCGCCTCGGAATTTGAGTCCCCACGTGTTCTGAGTGTGGTTCTTTCGTTACTCCATGTTTTCCTGTGAAGAAGTGATGGTAGGTTTTCTATGGGCTGTGGAAATAAAGGCCGCTTTGTCATAGTAGACACCACGACATGTACAAGAAGGATTTGGATTGTACCTCCGAAAGATAAAATCAAGTCCCAACCGTGGATTGAACCCCGGGACCTCAAGGGTCTGAGAACGGCGTTCTAACCACACGGTAATTCGATCCACCTGTGTCTCAATTCAGACAATGTGTTGACTAAAATTGCAAGGAATATAGATTCCAACTGAATGATGCTGGTTCAAACCACGTCAATTGCCATTTGATTTTTTTAACCTAAGACCGGAAAACTAGTTTCGTTATACCAGGGAATATTAACTTTTATCTAAGTATTCTGCCGAAGACGGATGTGTCGGGCCATTGGCGCAAATAAAACGGCGACACAACGCATTTCCATTCTCTGGACTGCATCCTGCTGGAAATCTAGTAGTACTGTTACAGGAGAGATCCAGCAGGAGTTTGAGAATGAACGCTGAAGAAGAATCTAAGTATAACCTTATACTTAGTCTTGGGTGAAATAAAGCTCGCAATTATTTCGAAAGGAGATCCATTGTGCAAGAGCCTTTCGTGAACGTTCCTGTGTTCAAGTGTTTGCGTTATATTACTTGTGAAAGAATAAAAGTCCTAGACATGAATGGAAGGATGACAGAGGAGAAATAGAACAGCAAATAGAGAACAGGAAGAAGATGACATTCATCTTATCTGATCATTCATCATTCGCCTTATCTGATCATTCACCTTATCTGATCATTCACCTTATCTGATCATTCACCTTATCTGATCATTCATCTTATCTGATCATTCATCTTATCTGATCATTCATCTTATCTGATCATTCATCTTATCTGATCATTTATCATTCATCTTATCTGATCATTCATCTTATCTGATCATTCATCTTATCTGATCATTCATCTTATCTGATCATTCATCTTATCTGATCATTCATCTTATCTGATCATTCATCTTATCTGATCATTTATCTGATCATTCATCTTATCTGATCATTCATCTTATCTGATCATTCACCTTATCTGATCATTCATCTTATCTGATCATTCACCTTATCTGATCATTCACCTTATCTGATCATTCACCTTATCTGATCATTCACCTTATCTGATCATTCATCTTATCTGATCATTCATCTTATCTGATCATTCATCTTATCTGATCATTCATCTTATCTGATCATTTATCATTCATCTTATCTGATCATTCATCTTATCTGATCATTCATCTTATCTGATCATTCATCTTATCTGATCATTTATCTGATCATTCGTCATTCATCTTATCTGATCATTTATCATTCATCTTATCTGATCATTCATCTTATCTGATCATTTATCATTCATCTTATCTGATCATTCATCATTTATCTTATCTGATGACCGCTCACAATCACTCATCTTAACTGATGACCTCACACAGTCATTCATGTTAACTGATGACATCACACAGTCATTCATGTTAACTGATGACATCACACAGTCATTCATGTTAACTGATGACATCACACAGTCATTCATGTTAACTGATGACCTCACACAATCACTCATTTTATCTGATTCCAAAGATCATTTGCCGCTTTACGTAAACTTTACGCCGTCTGCTAAATAACAGATTCATATACCAAGATAAGTAACAGTACCACTGCATGAGATCAGCACGCAAAACTATCCTGAAGAAGGACTTGTCTTATATCGATTGGTAGCGTATCATATTCAGGACGTAGCCATCTACCCAGCATTATTTGGTTGTATGGATTCTCTATGCAATATAACTACGTTCAGTAGTTTCCCATTGCTATTTGAAAGGTCCGCATACACCGTTGCTTGCGGCGTGATTTAAAACCGTCACAGACGTGCTCTGTCCCTTGTCGACACAGAGAAGAACAGTGGAAAATGTTATGGGGGGAGTGGGGAGAGAATGGAAATTCCCGAACTAAAACCAAATTTCCGTATGTGTAACGCATGATTGATTCTAGTTTAATATATATATATATATATAGATCAGTGATTCTCACATTTTTTTAAATCATGCCCTATCTACGCATTTCTAAAATTCTGATCCCAACTCCCCCCCCCCCCTTGTAACATATACATATTTTTGCATTAAAAATTGAATTACTTCCTACAAATTATGGAATAATTGCCCCTGACTTGCCCTTCTGAACAGTAAAAGTGCCTCCCTATGGGGATTGGACCCCAGGTTGGGAAACGCTGATCTAGATGTTACTGTATATAAACACAGCATTCTTTTTATTTTATTTTTTGGGGATGGGGGGGGCGTTTGTTCTCAAATTCCCACCAGATCTCTCTTATAGCAGGACAATGTTCCTACAAGATTTCCAGCAGGATATACTCCTGATATCTCTCTCTCATATCTAATGGATGATATTAATATAGAAATATTAGCATACGTGGATGATATTTATATAGAAATATTAGCATACGTGGATGATATTTATATAGAAATATTAACAAACATTGACGACATGTTTATGGAAATATTAATATTCTATGCTTATTGGCGAAGGAACTATAAGTGACACACTCGTGGAGATCCATCATCGTCGTTTCACCTCTCGGGTTTTTTAAAAAAAACTAGTTTTAGTAGTCGACTGAAAGTTTGGCAGAATAGGCAGAAGAAGAAGAGTCGTTGTCCTACTAAGCGTAAACAAGAGATACGTATTTAGAGACACATCTACGTTCAGGAAATAGGTAGTCAATATTAACAAAACACTTATAAAAGTGGAATGAAGTTGTCTAAATCCGCATGTTTTGCCTACGAATAGAAACGGGCTAAACCACTTGAGTCCCAAGTGTAAGGCATGGAACTAGTGGTACGCATATAAAATCATGTCACGGAGCAATGTGCGCGTATAAGGGGAAAGAAAATGTATTCCTTCGATTCAATTTAGAGTGGCTTCACTTTAGTATCACATTACTTTTGTGTGTATGCGTGTGTGACCGTGCTTGTATATATGTTTTTGTTCCATATCCTATTTAGGACGTTGAGATCAACCACGGCCATCTAAAATATTAGGTCTATTTGCTAATGGGACATAATGTTTTCTTAATGACTCATTTGGTAATTTCAGTAATTTTCATTGGTCGTGATTTAATTTTTATTGATTATACTTTGTTAAGGCTTGTTTTCGTATTATCAAATGTATGTTACACTTCATGGGGTCACAGATAAAACCCATTAGTTTTCGTCTGTGTTGATTTTGTACGCAATATTTCAGTATAGTAGTTTGCCATTTATTTCTGAAACAATCTGGCTGCACAATTAAAATTAAGTCCATTACATTTGGCTGCTTTCTTCTTCTTCTGCGTTCGTTCTCAAACTCCTGCAGATTAGCAGGATGTAGTCCTGAAAACGGAGTGCGTTGTTTCATGGTTTACAGCATTGCTGCGATATATGCGCCTTTCGGCCTAACACATCCGACTTCAGCATAACTTTGGGTCACTGACCCTATATGGGATGGGACAGCCAACTCCATCCTATAACCTCCTTAATCGCATTTTACGACTTGCGTAGAAGGTAAACAGTGTTGCTATTCTTTGCTCCCCTTTCGGACTCGGCAACACACGGGCGGGCTGCTTTGGCTAACTGTGTACCTACATTCCACAGAGTCGGATATACAGGTGTATAAGCCAAGATATACAGGTGTATAAGCCAAGATATACAGGTGTATAAGCCAATGTCTAACATTATACGATGTACACACAGCGATGTAGTCTACAGAAACCCATGTAAGACAGAGGCAATGATATGTATTTGTATTTGGTCATTTAATTTGTACCTCTTGTGGTGAGTTACGCTCGTATAAACCGCGGACATGAGTCAAGTTTGGTCATATCAATTTTAATTGCTTTGCTTTGAGGATGAGAAGTGTGCAGGTGAACCCAGCGAAAGGAATAACATATGCATGTAGGTCTCACCAATGGCCCACTAGACAAACCACCCATGCAACAGAAAACCTTAGTAGATGACACGCCGTTCTATTGAGGTTATCTTCTTATAGAAGCTTCATGGCACGTCATCTATAAATTATGCTTATTATGTTGTTATTTTGTTGTTTAAATCTGTTTAATGTATACCTGAAACTATTTGTCCTGCAATGAGTTTTAATCTATCAGTTTTTGTTTGTGCATCTGGATGTTTTTCACTCAATAGTGCAAGATCATCGGCAAAATCCAGGTCTTCAAGTGTTGTTTTATTTATCCATTTGATTCCTAAATTTGTGTTGGATGTGCTTTTTCTCATAGCCCAGTCAATTGCGATATTTAATAGTAATGGTGACATAGGGCAGCCTTGTTTAACACCAGTAATCACAGGGAACCATTCTGAATTGCCTTTTTCTGTTCTAACACAGAATTTTGAGTTGGTATAGAATTATTTTATCACATTTATATATTTGTTTTGGAATCTGTATATTTTTAAAATTTCCCAAAGCGATGGTCGATGGATGCTGTCGAAGGCTTTTTGAAAATCAACGAAGTTTATTATGAGATTAGATCTAAATTCTAGACATTCTTCTATTATTGTTCTAAGAGTGAATATACGGTCGAGGCAGGAACGACCAGGTCTAAAGCCTGACTGCTCTTCTCTAAGTCTTTTGTCTAAGGATGACTTTAATCTTCCAAGCATCATATTACAAAGAATTTTGCCAGGTACGGATAGCAGTGTGATTCCCCTCCAGTTATCACAGTTCTTTTTTGGGGGCACTGCGTACCACTTGAATAATCTACTCTAGTCATATGTACATACTATTTGAAGAATATTTTCAAGAAATTTTGATTCTGTACTCGATTTTCTGTCGTCATGTCACGTGTGTTCAAATGCTTCTGTAAACTTTCAATTTTCACCCCTATCTACACACTGTGTCCACTATAACAATATGATATTTTGATCTCTCTTGTCACTAGAATGTCAGATTTTCAAAACTTGTAGCAGAATCGAGAAATCCAGAGTCTTCTTTTAACTAAACGCAGCTTTGCTAGGACATAAAGAGGTATTGTTTGGTCTTTGCTAGGACATAAAGAGGTATTGTTTGGTCTTTGCTAGGACATAAAGAGGTATTGTTTGCTCTTTGCTAGGACATAAAGAGGTATTGTTTGGTCTTTGCTAGGACATAAAGAGGTATTGTTTGGTCTTTGATAGGACATAAAGAGGTATTGTTTGGTCTTTGATAGGACATAAAGAGGTATTGTTTGGTCTTTGCTAGGACATAAAGAGATATTTTTGGGTCTTTGCTAGGACATAAAGAGGTATTGTTTGGTCTTTGCTAGGACATAAACAGGTATTGTTTGGTCTTTGCTAGGACATAAAGAGGTATTGTTTGGTCTTTGCTAGGACATAAAGAGGTATTGTTTGGTCTTTGCTAGGACATAAAGATGTATTTTTGGGTCTTTGCTAGGACATAAAGAGGTATTGTTTGGTCTTTGGTGGGCCCAGCTTGGTTTAATTTAATGATGTGTAGTGATATTTAACGATAACAATAATCTACTGATACAGGTAGATATCACGGTCTGGGCTGATAGTCTGGACACTGTGTACCACTTGAATAATCTACTCTAGTCATAGGTGCATACTAATAATTGTTTGTTTGTTTGAGAACCCCACGAATTGCGAGCGATTAGCTCTTACTTCCTATGTGTAGTGGGGCGGTTTTTCTGAGCTTTCTTTCATACCCAGGAGACTTCATCTTTTGGCTTAGTGCAATGCCTTTTGAAGGAGCCTTCTACTCAGAAGGGGGGGGGGGGTCTATAACTGCATAGATGACATGCTACAAAGCTTCTATAAGAGAGTCTCAATATACCGGCTTGCCTTCTACTAAGACTTCTGTTGCATGGGTGGTCTGTCTAGTGGGTGATTGAGATCCTCAGATGCAACCGCATGTGCAATAATAATAATAATAATAATAATAATAGCAATAATAATAATAATGTATACAACGTAATAAAGACGGTATAAACAAATAAATGTTGTATATAGAAAGAAATATTGTATAAACAGAGAAATGTTGTATAAACAAAGAAATGTTGTATAAACAAATAAAAGTTGTATAAACAAAGAAATGTTGTATAAAGAAAGAAATGTTGTATAAATAAAGAAATGTTGTATAAACTAATAAAAGTTGTATAAACAAAGAAATGTTGTATAAACAAAGAAACGATCAAATTCTTCTATCACAAAGAGACACAGCAACAACTGTAACATATTTTTCAGATCACAGATGGGGCACTTCAGCCATCTCTGATGATTAACAAAATCTAAATCTGACATTTTCAATCACATTCTAATCTGGCTTGTGAAAACGGAACACTATCATCACTTCCTTGTTGACGTCACAAGCTAACAGCAATGGAAATTTCCATTACCGCTATCAATTCTCTAGATTGCTACTTTGTTCTTATATTTTCAATATTCTCTCAATCCTTCTATTAATAAAATTTAATTTTCCAACTACGTTTTCTTCTAAATAGCAAAAAGACTTATATCTATCTATATAGGTAATTTCACTTCCTGATACTAAACACATACAAACTGTAAACACACAACAAAGCTGTGAATTTTATTCCGGGTATGTATTACGTTAATATTATAAGTATACATATATTTTATAGGTAACTGCATGTCAAAATAAATCCAGATTTCTAAGTAATGAATGTCTCGCGGTTTAATGTTTTCACGATTCGATTATGTTTGCATCGTGTTGCAAGTTGCAATGGAGCAACAGTGGGTAGGTACGAGTATTCAGTATCATTTCCATATTATTTTATATGCAAAAATGTATTCGATTACAAAACCATATATGTATGTTCAATACTATGTTAATGAGTACTTCTTTCAAACGATATAAAGGGATTGGAACAACTAATCAAGAACACAAAGAAATATAGCGAAGCACAAAATTTGTATTTAAACACGCAGAAAACAAAAATCATGTCAACAGATATAACAACACAACAACCAAAAATCAGAATAGACAATACCGAGATAGAATGTGTGGATAAATTGGAATACTTAGGAGCAAACATCAACGATGCAGGAGACTGCATGGCAGAAATAAGGAAGAGATTGACAATGGCATATTGCAAAATAACACGGCTGAAAAATATATGGAAAAACAACAAAATAGAAACGAAAGTGCTAATGTTACGAACTTTTATTTTTCCGGTTGCAACATACGGCTGTGAAACATGGACTCTAAGTAAAACAGCGGCAAAGAAGATCAACGCCTTCGAGCTGAAATGCTACCGGAAGATACTTAGAATATCATGGAAGGATAAAATCAGAAACTCAGATATTATAAACACACTGAATATTCCAGAGTGTTGGTTACTAAACACAATAACTAAAAGAAAACTACGCCATATAAAGAGACATAACTGTTTAGAAAGACAAATAATGGAGGGAAGAGTACCTGGGAAGAGGAGAAGAGGCAGACCAAGAAGACGATGGACTGACGACATTAAAGATAACATGAATACATCGCTAGAAAATGCAAGCCACATCGCCCAAGACAGAGAGAGGTTCAGAGAGTTCATTGGGAAGACAACGTTCTGGAAGGAATACGTCACATGACACACACATACGTCACATGACACACACATACGTCACATGACACACACATACGTCACATGACACACTATGTTAATGAATAATGTCATAGATATAAATAACGTATGTCATATATGCATATAAATAGCAATAACTTATTAACATACCCTTACAGTCAAATATATATGATATGAATACTTGTCATGGAATACTGATATTATTGCTATATAAATATGTATAAAACACTTCATGAAATACTGATTATGTCTATATAAATGTATATGAAACTCTTTATTGAATACTGATATAATATCTATATCTTCTTCTTCATCGTTCATTCTCAAACTCCTGCTGGATCAAGACCATTGTCCTACTAGATATCTAGCAGGATGTAGTCCAGAGAATGGAAATTCGTTGTGCCGCCGTTTTATTTGCGCCAATGGCCCGGCACATCCGTCTTCGGCGGTTAATATCTATATAAATATATATGAAACTCCTTATGAAATACTGATATTATGTCTGTATTAATATATATGAAACTCTTTATGACATACTGATATTATGTCTGTATTAATATATATGAAACTCTTTATGAAATACTGATATGTCTGTATTAATATATATGAAACTCTTTATGGAATACTGATATAATGTCTATATAAATATATATGAAACTCTTTATGAAATACTGATATAATGTCTATATTAATATATATGAAACTCTCTATGGAATTTTATTTTATATATATTATGTCTGTATTAATATATATGAAACTCTTCGTAGAATACTGAAAATATTTCTTACTATATTCAATACAGTATACACAAAGTATTTGTTCATGAACATTACTAAATATAATGAACATGGAAATGAATCATGTTTGATACAGAACTAAGGATTTCACCAATGTGTTGCCGTAGCCCATAGAGGGAGCAAAGAATAGCGACTTATTTACCTGTCACGCACATTGTAAGAGGGAGCAAAGAATAGCCACTTATTTACCTGCCATACACAATGTAAGAGGCGACTAACCAAATTTTGGAGGTGAAGTTGGCAGACCCATTATAAAGAGAGTCGTGAAACAGAAGCCAGATGGAAATCGGTTGTGTCAGACCGCTGAAAGAAGCTTACATATCGCAGACAAGCTGTAAACCATGACACAACATATTCTGTTCTCCGGACCATATTCTGCTAATCTGCAGGAGTTTGAGAACGAACGCAGACGAAGAAGTAATGATCTTACAAAGATATTATTATAAGAATATTTGAACTTCGACTTCCTTTATTTTTGTATGCCTATATATTCCGCCGAAGACGGATGTGTCTGACCATTGGGCGCAAATAAACGGTGACACAACGCATTTCCATTCTCTGGACTACATCCTGCTGGAAATCTAGTAGGACAATGGTCCTGCTACAAGAGCATTCAGCGGGAGTTTGAGAATGAACGCTGAAGAAGAAGAAGATGTATGCCTATATATGATGAATGGTTTTATTATTATTATTATTATTATTATTATTAAAATTATTATTATTATTATTATTATTAAAATAATGTAGAGGTGTTGAAAGAGTCAAATGCGAAACGGACCTTAATCAACAGTAAAAGAAAAAGGCAATCTTCATTTTTTGGCCACTTTATGAGACAGGCAGGTTTAGAGAACATAGTCACAACAGGCAAGATTGAAGGCAACAGAGACAGAGGGCGACAACGTGAGAAAATATTACACAGTTTGACAACCTGGCACGGCAAGGGAACAACAACGACTTTGATACAAAATACTGTGGACAGAGAGCTGTGGAGAGCCATGACCGCATACACCAGCCGGCATTGCACCTGATTTATTATTATTATTATTATTATTATTATTATTATTATTATTATTACTATTATTATTATTATTATTATTATTATTATTATTATTATTATTATTATTACTATTATTATTATTATTCTTATTATTATTATTATTATTATGTCAGAACAAGATCCCATTTGAGAAGAAGGCTCCTTCAATAGACATTGCACTAAACCAAAAGCTGAAGTCTCATGGGTATGAATAAAAAGTGGAGTTCTCAAAAATAAAACAATGTCATAACAATCTTGTAATAATGGGGCATATTGCAAATGATATATAATCCTTCTAGATTCTTCTTCTTGATTCTTTATTAGAAACTGGCCTCACAACACGTGGGGCATTCACATTAGTGCTCCACCTTCTGTTCCAGCAGCCACTCGACTCGATGGTGTTTCGAGTCCAATGCTGCCGAAACCGACGTCGACATCAGGGCACAACTCTGGCCCTTGCGACAGGCATAATCTCTAGATGTAATCGGGTAGCTCTTGACAGTCACTAGCCTTCTGGCAAAACCGAAGATTCTTCTCAGTTGAGTAACTGAGATGACTAACTAACATTTAGCTGTTGAACAACACACACAATCATCCTGGCACTATCAGCTTTTGGACAACACACACAATCATCCTGGCACTATCAGCTGTTGGACAACACACACAATCATCCTGGCACTATCAGCTGTTGGACAACACACACAATCATCCTGGCACTATCAGCTGTTGGACAACACAACAATCATCCTGGCACTATTAGCTGTTGGACAACACACACAGTCATCCTGGCACTATCAGCTGTTGGACAACACACACAATCATCCTGGCACTATCAGCTGTTGGACAACACACACAATCATCCTGGCACTATCAGCTGTTGGACAACACACACAATCATCCTGGCACTATCAGCTGTTGGACAACACACACAATCATCCTGGCACTATCAGCTGTTGGACAACACACACAATCATCCTGGCACTATCAGCTGTTGGACAACACACACAATCATCCTGGCACTATCAGCTTTTAGACAACACACACAATCATCCTGTCACTATCAGCTGTTGGACAGCACACACAATCATCCTGGCAATACCAGCTGTTGGGCAACACACACAATCATCCTGGCACTATCAGCTGTTTGACAACAGATACCATTCTTCGTCCATGTCTATATTCCATAATATTATTTCATCAACAACTTGTCACGTCGCCTTTCACGTGATTTTTTTTCCGTATCATAGTATAAAATCTCTCTTCCACTTGACGACGCCACGCATACCAACAAAACATATATTAGTTGAAACTCGCCTTCTGAAGTACTTGTTGTCCTCTTGTCTAGTGGATACACCCAGATGTCAGGTTAAGCAGAGTTATCTATCTTCCTTAACGAGTTATCTCTCCAAAACAAACCACTAGATTTAAGCATCAGTTCAAGAACTATGAAGTGGACGGCGGGAAGTATGCAATGTCTTACATCTTGTTTTATATTTGGTATTTTGTGAAGGATAAATAACGGAAGTAAAGGACAAAACAAAATGAAATAGATTACCTCAAAAGATATCACAAGACCAAACAATTTCGTCATAAATCAAGCCATTGTGGACTGTTAGTATTCGTGATATAAATATTATTAACAAATCATACTGTCAATGAAACAGCGGCGGACAACGTTTCGACTAAAAAAAATTTCTATCTATACGCTGTGTCCCTTCTGTTGCCTTCTGGCGTCAGGGGTGGAAGAATTCTCTAGAGATGGCGTTCTTGTGCGCTGTTTGTAAGCTTGTTCCATGGCTTCTTTGATTTCTGTGTTCCATCTTTTACATGGTCTGCCTCTGGTTTTATAACTGTTATGTCTATGTGTCATGGCCATTTGTGGAATGCTATCTGTCGGTAGTCTGGAAGCGTGTGAAAACCACTAAAAACTTTCGTCAGAACGAAATGAAGGTTTTTCAATGTTTTGTTAATAATATTGGTAACACTTATACCTATGTCCGTTGATTTTTACATTTGCCTTGTGTTACCCCAACCCACGCATTTTCAGTATCAAGTTGTTTCCCAGATCCGTAGTTTTATGTATTTCAGACTGTTGGGGCTACAGTAGATAGGTATCCATGTGAATCCATAATCCACGCCCATGAATACATACTTCAGGGCTGTCCAACACACAAAGAGTAGAGAGCCTAATACACTGGTCAGATGATATGAAAGCTTGAAACGGACTAATGCAATTTTGCTACTATGCACACATATAATCACACACACAACTCGACGCTTCGACCAAACGGTGTTTATAAAAGTTACTTAAACATAGTCATACAAAAACGACGAGCAAGGATAACACAACTGGCGTCCACATGTCAAGTTAGATGTGGAGGTAGCCGGAAGGATAGAAATAGGTCAGGGGTACTTAGCGAATTGTCTTACCAGTATAGGGTAACCATGCAGTGGATACCCTCTTACTGTGGAATACCAGGAAATGAAAAAGCAGACCAACTGGCTAAGGAAGGTGCTGCCGAAGACCAACCAGATATACCAATCACCTACCATCAGAAAAAAACAGACGATAAAGTCAATAAGAAAGCCACAAACACCAACACAAGATGACTATCACATTATGAACAGATCAGAACAAGTTGTAATTCTACGTCTCAGAACAGGACACAACCGACTCCGCAGTCACATGTATACAAAGTTCAAGATTGGCAACACGGCCATGTGTACATGTGTACAGGCAGCACAGAGTGCCAAACATATACTTCAAGAGTGTTCTGAGCATGAAACGCTGAGGCAGACATATTGGCCAGAGGAAACAACACTGTAATCAAAACTCTATGGGACACTGTATGAACTACAAAAGACAGTGAGTTTTATTAAGGAGACATAATTACAGATATAGACATGTTTCAAGTGAACGAAAGAAGAAGAAGAAGGTCAGGGGTGCTACAAACAAGAAATGTAAAAAAAAAATTATAAATATAAAAACGAACTCAAATCAATATGAAAACAAAACAAACAGGGAAATGACTGAACAACCAAATATTATTCATATGTGAAGTGCTCATTGTTCACTAAAGGTGTTAGCGTGCCAAATTCATATATAAAGCGGTTCTCAAGCTGTATATCCTGGGCACCCCAATGGCCTGTGCCAATGAAGTGGGCGCCAACAGAATAACCTGAATGGTGTTTTATGTTGTGTATGTGTTCGCAGAGTTGATACGCCAGCCTCCTGCCAGCCTCACCTATGTACGTCATGACGCATTGAGCACATGTATCGAATGGTCAGATGATACAGGTCTGAGGTAAAAAGATATGAGTCAGCCAGCTGACCCGGAGAAGACCGCCCTCAAGCAAGGTCCGATAATCAATCTAACATGACCGTAGGTGCTGAACGACAATCTTGTATGTTTTAGTCGTGACCAATTTACAAGAGAAGACCTCCTGACTAATTAGAAAACAGTCTTATAAAGTGATTTGTTTAATTTATTCCATGATTTTCATTGGATGTAGCCACAAAGTGTTCACAAAGTTTTTTTAGTTTTTTTTTGTTGCTTTTTTTAAAAATCCTATTTAGGACGTGGCTATCAGCCCAGCATTATTTGATTACAGTGATTTTCTAAGCAATATAAATACATTCAGTAGTTTTCCAGTTCTTTGATCACAAAGTACCAAATGAAAATCACAGAAAAGAAAAGAAAATAGTCTCTTTAAAAGGCTGTTTTTAATTATCCAGCATGACTTATTTTATAGTCACTTTTCAGTTGTTCTATTTTATAGTCACTTTTCAGTTGTTCTAATTTATAGTCACTTTTCAGTTGTTCTAATTTATAGTCACTTTTCAGTTGTTCTAATTTATAGTCACTTTTCAGTTGTTCTAATTTATAGTCACTTTTCAGTTGTCCTAACCTTCTTCTTCTGCGTTAGTTCTCAAACTCCTGCAGATTAGCAGGATGTAATCAGGAGAACGGAATGCGTTGTGTCATGGATTACAGCATTTCTACGATATCTGCGCCATTCGGCCTGACACATCCGACTTTAGCATGGATTTGGGTCACTGCCCCTATATGGGTGGGACAGTCAACTCCATTCCGTAGCCTCCTTAGTCGCCTTTTACGACATGCGTGGAAGGTAAACATTGTTGCTATTCTTTGCTTCCCTTTCAGGCCCCGGCAACATACCGGCGGTCCTAACCTTAAACCTCGATGGTCGTTGATCTCTCCCCCCCCCCTTTTTAAAGAAATACTATTTAAAATAATATGCAGATTTATGCAGGAAATATTCCACAAAACAAAGTGAGCTTTATATTTGGGAAATAAAATTCCTTACTTAGGTCTTATCTGCGCCCCTGCACCGACACCATTCCTTACTTAGGTCTTTTCTGCGCCCCTGCACCAACAAAATTCCTTAATTGGGTCTTTTCTACGCCCCTGCACCGACGCCCACATTGATTTCAATAATTCTCTTGTATTAGAAAAGCAGTTTGTATTAGATTCAGAGAAATAATCGTGGAAATAGCAGTTTGTATTAGATTCAGCGATAGAATCGTGGAAGCAGCCTGTGGTAGATTCAGAGGTAGAATCGTGGAAATAGCAGCCTGTAGTAGATTCATAGGTAGAATCGTGGAAATAGCAGCCTGTATTAGATTCAGAGATAGAATCGTGGAAATAGCTTGTAGTATAAAATAAAATGTCCTAGCGAGCAAAAGCAAAACATTTTCTATCTTAGGAGTGCATTCAGAAACAAAACATTTCCCCGTGGGCTACGGCATTTACTGGTATAATTGGTACTCTCTTGATGTTCTAATATGGGATATTTGGGTTATTTTGTTATTTGCGTCAGTGACGACACCTACTTAGATGATAGACCAAGCTGACCTATCACCATGTTTGTTCTGTGACTGGTGATTTATCAAGCATGAAATCAGCTAAGAAGACGCCAGACACTTTACATCTGAAGATGTTACAGTTGGATACGCTTCATAACATTTGTGTTTTATTTTGGCAATACTGCAAGTGATGGTATTTGTTCTGTGGTGCACTTCTACATTTCTTATTTTCACTGGTTATTTTGGGTTTCATTGTGTTTATTAAATTTCATAGACTTAGTAACCTATAGCATTTATTAATGCTGTAGGGGTGTGAGATGTTAGTGATCTCACATTTCAGAGGCTCTGCAAATGAGGGTGGTAGCCATCTCCTCTCCCTCGCAGTCTTTACTTCCCGGTTTAATCCGGTACCCATTTAAGGCTGGGTCAACCTGGGAGCCGTTGCGATCTGAAAAACATGTCCGCCTAAACTTGGGAATGAACCCAGCACCACTCCTATGTGAAGCCAGTGTGATTGGTTATGTATGCCCATATAATTTCTTCCTTGTCAAAAATTATCTTGCAGGGAAAAGTTGACTGGTTTAAGAAACAGAGACGGTGACAAAAAATCCTAAACAGACAACATCAAAGAATTAACACGTCAAGATTTGCCCACACTCATCCGCGTCGTTGGATAGAATCCGCTGGAGGACACTGTATTGACGCATCCAAATATAGTACCCCTAGACCCTGAAGGGTTTTGGATTTAAGGATGTGTACTTTGTTTTCTATTGTGTGTGTTTTTGCTTTGTGTTATATTTATTCATTTATATTGTTTCAGATGGCATATGTCTACTTTCACGTACATAGCAGCAACACATTCAAGAAAAGAGAGATAAACTGAATTAGAAAAACCTGGGCTTCAAATCAAAGTAAGTAAAACAAAAGAAATTAGAATTAATCATACTCTAAAATGTCTAATATAAATAAAAGACCATACGATTTAAGAAGTACAAATTTTAATTATTTATAAACGGCCTTATTGAACCAATATAGTCTTAGGTCTAAAACAAACAAAATTAACATTCCTAAGAGCTTGCATAATCCCAGTGGCAATATATGGGTGTGAATCCTGGACAATCACCAATAAAGTGAAAAATAAAGTAGCAGCATTTGAAACACAATATTTAAAAAAATCCTCAGAAAATCATGCACCAAAAAGATCACCAAGTAGCCATCTTGAGAGAAATGAATGTAAAAGAAAACTGGCTAAACGGCATGATTGCTTCCAGGTAAATACAAAATTTTGGCCATATCAAACGCCATGATAGCCTAGAGAAGACCATAATGGAGGGGATGATGGCAGGGTGACAAACAAGAGGAAGACCAAGAAGAAGATTGACACAAGATATCAAAGACCACCTGAACATGACAGTAACAGAAGCAGTAAGACTGGCTCACGATCGACAGAAGTTTCGAAAGGCTGTTAAGACTCCTACATCCTGTTCAGGATATGCCACCTGATGATGATTATGAGTCTTAGATCTTTTGATCTTAGATTGAAGGGGTTGTGCCTTGACAAATGGAGGGTTGATCTTAGATTGAAGGGGTTGTGCCTTGACAAATGGAGGGTTGATCTTAGATTGAAGGGGTTGTGCCCTGACAAATGGAGGGTTGATCTTAGATTGAAGGGTTGTGCGTTGACAAATGGAGGGTTGATCTTAGATTGAAGGGGTTGTGCCTTGACAAATGGAGGGTTGATCTTAGATTGAAGGGGTTGTGCCTTGACAAATGGAGGGTTGATCTTAGTTGAAGGGTTGTGCCTTGACAAATGGAGGGTTGATCTTAGATTGAAGGGTTGTGCCTTGACAAATGGAGGGTTGATCTTAGATTGAAGGGGTTGTGCCTTGACAAATGGAGGGTTGATCTTAGATTGAAGGGGTTGTGCCTTGACAAATGGAGGGTTGATCTTAGATTGAAGGGGTTGTGCCTTGACAAATGGAGGGTTGATCTTAGATTGAAGGGGTTGTGCCCTGACAAATGGAGGGTTGATCTTAGATTGAAGGGTTGTGCGTTGACAAATGGAGGGTTGATCTTAGATTGAAGGGGTTGTGCCTTGACAAATGGAGGGTTGATCTTAGATTGAAGGGGTTGTGCCTTGACAAATGGAGGGTTGATCTTAGTTGAAGGGTTGTGCCTTGACAAATGGAGGGTTGATCTTAGATTGAAGGGTTGTGCCTTGACAAATGGAGGGTTGATCTTAGATTGAAGGGGTTGTGCCTTGACAAATGGAGGGTTGATCTTAGATTGAAGGGGTTGTTCCTTGACAAATGGAGGGTTGATCTTAGATTGAAGGGGTTGTGCCCTGACAAATGGAGGGTTGATCTTAGATTGAAGGGGTTGTTCCTTGACAAATGGAGGATTAAATCACCGACTTAACAAAGAGTTTATAAAGAAACATTGTCAAACATGGAGGAACAGATATCGAAAATAGAGAGGACAATGTTGATATATATATATATTCGTTCATTTCTCTTGAGTTTGTGTGAGATTCTTTGACGCTGCTACAGGGAGAAAAAAGGTTAGGCTGTTTAATGAATACGTGGTTTCAATGCTTTTATATCGCCAAAGACGGATGTGTCGGGCCATTGGAGCACATACAACGGCAACACAGCGCATTTTTTTTCTCCAGACTATATCATGCTGGAAACATAGTAGGACCGTTGTTTTGTTACAAGAGAGATCCAACGGGAGTTTGAGAAAGAACGCTTATTGAATCTTTCATCAGAATCGAATCTTTTATTAGCAGGACCGAATTTCTTATCTAGCAGGACAGAATGTTTTATCTTGCAGGACAGTTTTTTTATCTAGCAGGACTGAATCTCTCATCTAGCAGGACCGAATCTTTAATCTAGAAGTACCGAATCTTTTGTCTAGCAGGACGGTGGGACCGAATATTTATCTAGTAGGACCATTGTTTTATTATAAGAGAGATCCAACGGGAGTTTGAAAAGAAACGCTTATTGAATCTTTCATCAGAATCGAATCATTCATCTAGCAGGACCGAATCTTTCATCTAGCAGGACCGAATCTTTCTCCTAGCAGGACCGAATTTCTTATCTAGCAGGACCGAATTTCTTATCTAGCAGGACCGAATCTTTCATCTAGCAGGACTGAATATTTCATCAGGACCGAATCTTTCATCAGGACCGAATCTTTCATCAGGACCGAATCTTTCATCTAGCAGGACCGAATCTTTCATCAGGACCGAATCTTTCATCTAGCAGGACCGAATCTTTCATCAGGACCGAATCTTTCATCAGGACCTAATCTTTCATCTAGCAGGACCGAATCTTTCATCTAGTAGGACCTATGTTCATCTAGTAGGACCGATTCTCTCATCAGGACCGAATCTCTCATCTAGCAGGAAAATTCGTCTATTAGGTTTCCATCAGGATGTCGTCCATAAAACAGAAATGAGTTGTATCGCCGTTTTATGTGCGCCAATGACCCGACACGTGAGTCTTCTGCGACACAACCAATTTAATTGAACAGCTTCAATATGCCCAGAAAATGAACTATATAAAAAGAACATGAACGGCTGGAAACTCCATACATCTTCTGTCGATGTAAAAAAAACAGCTCTAGAATGTTCTATGTGCAACGTCTGAACTACGATATGCATTGCTTAAGATTCTTCAAGTGCAAGTACACACATAATGATTTGATGACGGATTCATGTAAATAAAAAATAAGAACAAACAAAAACGTTCACATTGTTTAAGACATGGAATAATTAACACAACTAGAGAATATTACACGCCGGTGATCCTGGTGACTGAATTACCACAACTGTGACCTCCACTATCATTAATGGTGACAATTTCTGATATGACCTATTTAGACTACCGTCCTCTGTTGTAAATAGCGGAACTCGCCATACAAGAAATGTATTTAACCAACATAAACAGATGAATCCAAAATTTTAAAAACATAGAGAAGGGAAATAAGCGTAGTTATCTACCCAATTTAGGAAAACATGCTGTTATCTACCTTTGATAAATATTGTCATAACTGTAACCTAGTCATCATCATCACGTGACATATTCTTAACCTACAGTAGTCGAGACTTATACTACAGTAAACGAGACTTAACCAACAGTAGTCGAGACTTAACTTACAGTAGTCGAGATTTAACCTACAGTAGTCGAGACTTAACCTACAGTAGTCGTGACTTATACTACAGTAGTCGTGACTTATACTACAGTAGTCGAGACTTAACCTACAGTAGTCGTGACTTATACTACAGTAGTCGTGACTTATACTACAGTAGTCGAGATCATTGAAAAAAGGAGTACACATACAACTTACTGAAGTCTTGCCATACATGTCGTAATAGCGACTAAGGGGCATGGGGGTGGAGTTATCTGTCCCATCCAGTAGAGGGTCAAAGTGATCCACAGACATGCTGAAGTCGAATGTGTCAGGCCTAAAGACGCCGATATCGACGCCAATCTGTAAGCGTATCCTGCTATTCTGTAAGAGATTCAGAATTCACGCAGAAGTGTTGAGTTATGAAGTGTTGAGTTATGAAGTGTTGAGTTATGAAGTGTTGAGTTATGAAGTGTTGAGTTATGAAGTGTTGAGTTATGAAGTGTTGAGTTATGAAGTGTTGAGTTATGAAGTGCGCATGCTGTTGCGTCTATGGGTCTCACCAATGGCTCACTAAACAAACCAACCATTCAACGGAAAACCTTAGTAGATGACATGCCTTTATATTCAGGTTATCTTCTTATAGAAGCTTCATGGCACGTCATCTATACAATCCCGTAGTCGTAACCTTCGATAACAGTTACCATGTTGTTCCGACAGGCCGAGACTGTGTTTGAACTAGGACAAGCACGGCGTGGGTGTGCGGAACAACAAAGAAACCTGTTGCAAGGGCCAGAGTTGTGCCCTGATGTCGACGTATGTTTCGGCGATATTAAACTCGAAACACCATTGAGTCGGATGTCTGCTGGAACAGAGGGCGGAGCACTTATGGGAATGCCCCACGTGCTGTGAGACCGGTTTCTAATAAAAATAATCAAGTGTTGAGTTATGAAGTGTTGAGTTATGAAGTGTTGAGTTATGAAGTGTTGAATTATGAAGTATTGAGTTATGAAGTTTTGAATTATGAAGTGTTGAATTATGAAGTGTGTGTGAGCTAGACTGTATAAACAACACATATTTGGGGGGGGGGGCTATGGTGTAGTTCCAGGAAATACAAATACGGTTAGTAGGTTTCCATTGCTTTTGGATCACTCGATGTACAGGTTTCGAACCTGGTACCTCGGCAGTACGAGAAGCACTCCGTATCGCCTACCACTGAACCACTTAGTTCAGATGGTTGGTTGGTTGCTAATCCAGCGGTCCATGGGCTAATGCCCTTTGACCCACTTAGTTCAGATAAGGAAGTCATTTTGGAAATCAAGTGGTCACCCTAAGTCCACCCCCAACTACCCACCCCCTCTCCACCTTGCCAACAAATGTCAAACCTTTTTTTGAAACCCTCTCCCCCTTATTTGTTAACTAACTTATGAGCAGTCTCCGTAGGAGCATATTTGACTTTTGACATAACTTTCATTAGCTGCCGACACACATTATACATAGTGTGTTTTGTGCCGAAATCTCGATATTTTAGAAGACCACTGCTCAGAAATAATTCGGCCTTCATTTGTCACCTTTTATTTTAAATTACTGTAATGATTTCTGTTGGGCACTATTTATATACTACGAGTCGAATGCAAAAATAGCCAGTCGACTTCCAGTATATAAATAGTGACCAACGAATACACGACAATAATAAATAAAAATAATGAAAGAAGGCCTAATTAATTTTGTGCAGAGGTCTATTATTATATATAGTAATGAATGAACATTCGGATCAGTCCATGGGAATGACGTAGTCAAGGTTGCCACATAAAAATCCAGCGAAAAATTGAACACTATTTTCTTACTGGAGTGATGAGCTTACAGTAATTTCCATGATTATTGCTTCTACTTTATCATTACTATATACGTGGCATTTTCTTGTGCTTTTGTTCGTGTGGAACATGCTCACAGAAGTTTTGTTTCTTCTATAAATTTGACAGTGTTTTGTAACTCGTATAGAGGTCCTTAGAGTTGTTGGTACAGCACAAGTAGATGCCACCACATAATAGAGTTCTTTCCCTTGTTTATGTAAAAATCATGTAAATTTCCTCTTTTAATGTGTCCAAAATATTTAATTTGCCTGATCTTAATTTCTCTTAGTAATTATTTCTTCATATTAAGTGTCTTAGAACATCTTTGTTTGTTTTCTTCTCTTTTCATTATGTTCTCCCTATTCTTCTATATACCCAAATTTCAAAGACATCAGTTCTGTCTTCTAATTGTTTCTTTAGTGTTCATGTTTCTGCGTCTTATATTACTATAGAATAGATGTAGCTTTTTATAATTCTCATTTTAACTTGTTTGTAATTTGTTTAGATGTTAATATTTTCCTTATATCATTGTAAATAAATTTAGCCATTCCTGTCTACTTTTAACTTCTGTTTCACATCTGACTCCATTGCATCATATCTACTTAAGCTGATTACGTAGATCAGTCAGTATTATTTGCAGTTCTGCATGTATATACTAGTGAAATGAAACAGTTCTGCATGTATATACTAGTGAAATGAAACAATATCAAAGAATACGTGAAATGAAGTTGTATAGTGTTATATCAAAACAATTTATTTATACGGATGAAATGTAAACAAAAAAGTCCATAAGTAAACTGTAGGCTACTGAAATATGGTTTTCTGAAAATAATTATACAGATTAAACAGATGTATTGCTCTCAGAGATGGTGTAAAAAAAACACTTTATAAAAAGCGCAGGTACATGTCCACCATATCAAATATTTAGGTACAACGATTACAGCAGATGGAAGAAGTTCAACAGGAATCAAATGCAGAATAGCGCAGGCAAAAACAACATTAAGAGAAATGAAAAATACATTGTGGAATATGGCATTGTTATTAGAGGTGGAAAAGAGAGCTCTGCAGTGTTATATAACTCTTATACTAACATATTGGTGTGAGTCTTGGACAATAAACAAACTGGAAAGTGGGAAATTAGAGGTAACAGAGATGTGGTTCTATAGAAGACTGCTGAGATTACCATAGACTGCCAGAAAAACTTCGTGTTTTTTTTTTGCTGAAAGAGTAAAGTACGAAACGGATCTTAATCAAAATTATCAGAAAAAGACAATCCTAATTTTTTGGCCACGTCATGCGACAGGAAGGTTTGGAGAACATAGTCACAACATGCAAGATTGAAGGCAACAGAGACAGAGGGTGACAACGTGAGAAAATAGTAGACAGTTTGACAATCTAGCACATCAGGAAAACAACAGCGATCTTGATACATAATGCTGGAGACAGAGATCTGTAGAGAACCATGATCGCCTATGGCACCTGATGATGATGATAAAAACGCACATTTATCAGTAAAAATAACCAAACTGCCAGAGGATGCCCGACAAGGTGGAGAGTGCCGCAGTAACAAAACAAAGAAACGATAAATACTATATCAATGTAATAATGTTACTGAATATTCCAACTATAAAATAATAATAAAAATAACGTAAACAGAAATAATAAACAAATGAAGAATGTTTTCTTCGTTTTAGTTCAAAAGGGACCTTTTTGTCCAGAAATCAGTACAAACGGGAAACAGAAACACAAACTTATTTAGATGAAGTGTGATGTAATAATAGACCCACTTAGTGTAGGGAATTTGCTGGTAAACACATTAACCAAGAAGTTTTATTTTAAAATGTATTAAAAAACAATATTAAAAGCAAAATAAATATCTTCTTCAATATATCTCTATCTTCTCGCTTAACCGAATATTGTCTTTCAGCGTCAGGGGTAGAAGAGTTTTCTGGAGATGGGCCTCGTGTGTGTTGAGTATGTTGTGGAATTTGTCGCCTCTTTTATTTCGAAGGTCCATTGTTTTCATGGTCGGCATGTATTTCACTGTATCTGTGTAGCATAGCTTTCTGTGGTATGTTGTATATCTTCTACTTACATAATTTCCCTTCTCTCGCCCGGTCCCACTTTCCATCCTTAGCAAAGTCTTATGTATAGCCTTGTAGGAATACGTTTCGAATGACAAAGTCTTATGTATGGCCATGTAGGAATACATTTCTCATGACAAAGTCTTATGTATAGCCTTGTAGAGATACATGTCTCATGACAAAGTCTTATATATAGCCATGTAGGAATACATGTCAAAGAACGTTGAACTCAGATTTAAAAAATCGATAGGTCTGCATCTATCTGTGCGCTACGGACTGAGAAACCCTTTACCCGGGGTTTACTTTAGCGAGCTGGGGGCTCTCAGTGTGTAGCGGGCAGATGCTAGCTCCGCCAGTCTTGAATGATATTTCGTTTCGTTAAAAAATTTACGTATTTATGTCGTTAAAAATATGAAGACTTCTGCCCGTATTGTACCAAATAATATTTTAAAACCCAGGGAAAAGTCAAGCATGCATGTCAAACAAATTCTCTGAAGCCAACCAATCTTGAAAAATAAAATTATTAAATGTGGTCTTTAAAATGCCAATATGGCAACCTAGCACGAAGGACAATCGTTGAAGAAAGGCTCCCGTTCCAGTATTAACTCTACAAGTACAAAACACAGAAATATACACTAACAAATGTTTAGATTATGCCCAACACAAACATAAGTGGACTCAATTTATTCTGTATCCTTATTGTTATCTATCACACGTGGTTTTTTTTCCCATAAAAAGCGTGTGCTGCGTAGATATTGAAATATTAACAACGTGTAAACTTCCTTGTGTGAGGGGTGTAAGATTTACTAATCATAATACAGAAACGGGATTTTATTTATTTTATTATTTTAATTATATTATTATTTTATTAGAAATTACTTTATTGATCAAGTTTCTTAAATTACCCACTTCTTGAATAATGGTTTTTATTTATTTATTTTTTAAAGATCAAAGTAATACTTAGAAGATCAAAGTAATACTTGAAAGATAAATACTTTGTGAGGAAGAAGATTGTGGTAGACAGGGATGAAAAGTTGAATAACAAACACTATTTGGAGCCTTAAATAACAAGTAGATTATATATATCTATATGTATATATATATATATATATATATATATATATATATATATATATATATATATATATATATATATATATATATATATATATATATATATATATATATATATATATATATATATATATATACATATATAGTGTGTGTAGATATATATTTATATATATTATTTCTTGTTTCCTCTCCATGTATGCCGTGATGCGTCATGGGCAGCCGATGATGTTCTGTTCTTAGCCAGTTGAGAAGTTTCAGTAGAATTTAGATTGCGTCTCTTTACAATATCTTTGATGTTGTCGATCCACCTGCATCTTGGTCGGCCGTTCGTTCTATATCCTGGCACTATTCTGTTTATATATATATATATATATATATATATATATATATATATATATATATATATATACGGTTAATATAATGTAAACTTCCTTGTCTGTCTACTTCAATGAGCCTCCTTCAGTAAACTAGACGCATATTATTTCACTTTTCTTCTCAACTCAAGTTAATGCCGGTGAATTAGAAAACAAGTACCATCTGCTGTATAAAATGACAGTGTCAGAGCTTTAGTTTCCAATACGGCTTTCATATATATATATATATATATATATATACATACTGTTTTTGGAAAATATGCCTATTTAAGTTAATCTTCGGAATGATCCTGCGTGTTACTAAAAAAAAGCGTCACTTATCTTCTCTGATGCGACTGATCATTGGTCACTTTGCGCATACCCGTGTAATGATCCAATGAAAATCACTGAAAAATCAGATTATCAAATATAAATGAGGCTGTTTGGTATTATTGAATATATTTATTCTAGAGAAAGTTGTTTAGAATTTTAGGTTTATTTCTATTCCTGAAAAATTTGGGAAATTTCTGCACCGTCACTTCCTACTATAATTCTCGGTAAAGACAAAGATCACCTTGTCCTAGAGGTTAACCGATTTAAAATCTGAATATATTAACTTAGTTTCATTGTCAAAAAAGGTATGTTTGATTGAGTGTTCCAACACTGATCTCTCAATATAGAAAGATATTTGTTATTGTCATCTGCTTCGTTCGTTCTCAAACTCCTGCAGATCAGCAGAATGTAGTCCGGAGAACGGAATGCGTTTTGTTATTGTTTTATAGCATTGATGCAATATCTGCGCCTTTCGGCCTGACACATCCGACTTCAGCATGGCTTTGGGTCACTGACCCTATATAGGATGGGATAGCCAACTCCATCCCATAACCACCTTAGTCACCTTTTACGACATGCGTGGAAGGTAAACAGTGTTGCTATTCTTTGCTCCCCTTTCGGGCCCCGTCAATACACGAGCGGTTATTGTCATAATTTATACCCTCTTCGTCATGAAGCGCCGTCTCCTCTGTATATGTTGGATGTTTTAAAGAAGAGCTTAAAATGCATAAAGAACTGACTACCTAAAGTTCTTGTTTTCCCAAATGTACTCAGTCTCTATCAACAGTGTAGCATAGCATTCGTGGAGAGTACCGCTCATAGCACGTAGCTCCGAAACTTCAAATTATATTAGCCAGGAAGCTCCCCAACATCGCACTTTCAAACGACACCGTTTCGAACCTGCAACTTCTTACACTTAAGGCACATGACTGAACCAGACCGCCATGAAGATGCACAAAGTAATGATGCATTGTATCTTCTGCTTCAGAATTCATTCTCAAACTCCCACTGGATCACTCTTGCAGTAGGACAATGTTCTCAAACTCCCACTGGATCACTCTTGCAGAAGGACAATGTTCACAAACTCCCACTGGATCACTCTTGCAGTAGGACAATGCTCTCAAACTCCCACTGGATCACTCTTGCAGAAGGACAATGTTCACAAACTCCCACTGGATCACTCTTGCAGTAGGACAATATTCTCAAACTCCCACTGGATCACTCTTGCAGTAGGACAATGTTCTCAAACTCCCACTGGATCACTCTTGCAGTAGGACAATGTTCTCAAACTCCCACTGGATCACTCTTGCAGTAGGACAATGTTCTCAAACTCCCACTGGATCACTCTTGCAGTAGGACAATGTTCTCAAACTCCCACTGGATCACTCTTGCAGTAGGACAATGTTCTCAAACTCCCACTGGATCACTCTTGCAGTAGGACAATGTTCTCAAACTCCCACTGGATCACTCTTGCTGTAGGACAATGGTCCAACTAGATGTCCAGCAGGATGTAGTCCAGAAAATGGAATTGCGTTGTGTCACCGTTTTATTTGCGCCAATGGTCCGACAAATCCGTCTTCGGTGGTGCATTGTATCTAACACTAGCAATATCTATTAGAAAGTAGTTCATTACATTCATCAACAAACTTGCTTGCTATGAAAAAGAATAAAACGAAAACTGTGCTTTGAACTCATGGACAAAAGTTCATAGACAAGCTAATGTTTTTCTTGTAATTCTGATTTCTTGGAATAGGATGTGTAACTACGAAATCGGTATTCGGTAAGCGCGTTATCGAAACAGCTGTTCAATAACTACTCATCGCAACGATATAAGTTACATGTGCAGAGAGCAGTCCTGCAGTGTTATTTTTTTTACTGTAGTGATTTTCTAAACAATGTAACCGATTATTGGTTATCAATCGATACCTTGAATTATAGGCAGAGACTCAGTTTCCTCAATCAGATGACAAGGAGGGTATCCCTACTGATGTTTTTTTTTAGTATCCTCTATCACGTGACATATGTAAACGCTGCGGCAAACAGTACATCGGGGATACTGAACCACGCAAGGACATGTATAGCAACCGACATGTGAGCAACGAACAGTGCTAAAATAGTTGGCAACAGAAGACTAAAGGTTGCTATGATGTCCTTCAGATTTCTGTCACGCCTATAAGCCACCAGAGGTAAGTCGTGGAAAGCGTCACGGGTGTCAGGATCAGACTGGAGAAGTGAATAATATTTAAGCATGATGCGTCGTACAGAAGAGTTATGGAAATGAAAGGTAAGAACAAGTTTAACCCTATCAGATGAGGAGGAAGAATCCTGAGAGTTAGTCAATGTATCGAGGTGAGACAAATGGCGCACATGGAGCCAACCGGGTGGAAAAATGATGTCAAGGAACGAACGTCTACGGAAAAACTCGCTCATCGCAGAGGACTTGTCGAGAAAATCGTCGTAATCGCTACATAAGCGACGCAGGCGAAGAAGTTTGGAGTACGGTAGAGAGTTGCGACAAGCAGGAGGATGAGAAGATGTGTAGAGAAGAAAGCCATGTGCATCAGTAGGTTTATAGTAAACGGATGTGCTAAGGTAAGGGAGATGAATGGTGACAATGATGTCAAGGACGTTGACAGAAGTAATGGAGATATTAGATGTAAATTGAATAACAGGGTTGAAACTGCCGATGAAGTTGATGAAGCGAAACAATTCCACTTCGGGCATGTCGGTGATACCTATCCCATCGTCAATGTATCTGTGGAAAAGAGATGGGAACGGGCCATCATAGGTAAACCAAACTAGATGTTCAAAATGTCCCATGAATAGACACGCATAGCTAGGTCACACTTTGGTTCCCATGACACTGCCACTGATCTGATCGAAAAAAGAGCCCATCAAACTCAAAAGAGTTAAGCGTAAGCACCAGTTCAGCAATGCGGATAAGAGTAGAAGTGGATACAGAGGGATGGGGACTCTTGTCAAGAAAGAACTTCAGAGCCCTGAGACCATCTGCATGGGGTATAGAAGTGTGCAACGAACAGACATCAAACAAGAACAAACTATAGGTACGATCAGAAGACAACTGGACGGAAAAAAATGGTCAGGGCATGCTTAGTGTACAACATGTTATTGGTGTCGTTGTCATGTCCGTATAAATAATACTTGTACTTGAAATATGCTTTTTTTGGCCTGCCAATATTTATTGTGGAAACCCTGACCATCAACGTATATAAGATCTATACAACAAATATAATGTGTCGTATGGACGGATGTTCTTTCTTTGCAGGCAAAGGTGGGTTATCATTTGGAAAAAAATTCATGTTACGTTTAGGTTTTGTAAGTCGTGAGATTAATATCAATCAATCAAGTGCCGTGCCGACTGGCCTAGGCGATCACGCTTCTCCACAACTCTCTGTCTCTTGTGTTTTTAATAAGTTCAGTTGGTGACTTATATTTGTGCCACAGTGACAACCCATCTAGAAATATCTCTCTTTGTCTTCCTCTGTTTTCTTCTCTCCTTGAGCTTTCCGGTGGTTACAGAATGTTCAAATTTATATTTCTTATCACATGCCCTAAACACCTTGATTATCTGCTTCTAATTTTTGTTATAATTTGTCGTTTTACTCCAGCCTCTCTGAGAACATCTACGTTTTCTTGACTTTCCATTGAATTTTCATTATTCTTCTTAAAAATCATATCTTGGTTGCTACCCACTTTTGTTTATTGTCCATGTTTCCCATCCATAAAGAAGGAGTGGATCAATATAACATCCTAGCACTCGAACTCGCGTATTCATTGATATTATTCTATCGCATAGAATATTTCTTATTTTTAGAAATGTTGATTTGTCCTGTGTTGTCCAGCTCTTGATCTCATTGGAACACCATCCATCTGACGTTAAAATGGTGCCAAGATACTTGACTTTATCCGCTTGATTTAATTTTGCATCATTGATAGTAATACTGAATTTTGGCGGTGTATATTTCTTTGAAACAACCATTACTTCTGTTTTCTTCTTGTTTAGACTGAAGCCGTTGTTTACATTTTCTTGTGCTACCATGCCTAACAGGGCTTTAAGTTCTTGTTCTCTCCCTTAAATTAGAACTGTATCGTGAGATGACTGTGTAAACAACTGTCGAAAAAATATGTTACAGACTGAACAGTCAGCAGGAATAACGTATTCTTCTTCTGTATTTTTTCTCAAACTCCTGCAGATTAGCAGAATGTAGTCCAAACGACAAAATTCCTTGTGTTATGCTTACAGATTCAAAGCGATATCTGCACTTTTCGACCTGACACATCAGCATAGCCTTTTGATCAGTTTGACCATCTATGTGATGGGGTTAATCTAACTATTCCCCAAACCTCCTTAGTTACATCTTGCGACATAAGTGAAAGGTAACAGTGTCGATATTCTTGGCTCCCCTTTCGTGCCTGGACAACACATGGACCAAGGACGTCTTGAGGTTGAGAATAACAGTACGACCCCTTTTCGTGTGTGTCCTCTTTCGAATCGTCTGCCGTCTTCTACTCTGTTCAATATGCGGTAGTATTGCAGTGAAACGTAACAACAATAGTACTTACGTAGAACACGACAGACTATCACTAAGACTGCAATGTCTTGTGTATTGTTAATTTGTATATTTTCTTGTTTACACCTCATAACCCCTTAGTCTTAGTGATAGTAGGTCGTGTTCAAGTGAAATTTCCAAAAACCGATCTTCTACCCTGTTCAAAGCTTTTAATACTTGCACCGGTATGATCATACCAGGTATACGGGCGATACTGACCGGCTCAATGAAGTTGAGACCTCACCAACAAGGAATGGATACACTTCATCTTAGGCTTTCCGCGGAAATGATTCGTATAGATTATATATGCCGGAGCCCCTCTACGCGGCACATCCATATCCTAAGATTTTTTCTGTTTTATAATTTTTGATTACATACACCAAACATTATAAAAGCAAGCCCAAATTGGAGACACATCCGGATCAAGGTACGCTCCTTGAAGTCGAGATGGAGCTAGTGTTGCCATCCACATCGAGGTAAACTCCATAATGTCAACATGAAGCCAGTGTTGTCATCCACATCGAGGTAAACTCCATAATGTCAACATGAAGCCAGTGTTGTCATCCACATCGAGGTAAACTCCATAATGTCAACATGAAGCCAGTGCTGTTATCCGAGGTAAGCTATCAAGGTAAGCTACTTGAACTCGACAACATGGATCCAGAGTTTCCATGCTCGTTGAGGTAAACTGGCTTTTTTAACGAGTTAGAGTTTCCCCCCATCGCATCACACATTTCCAGGTATGGAAGTAGTGCGTCTCAGTAGGCCATATTTTCTCCCTCTCTGCTTGATGGAGTTGGCATGCATGAAGGATGTATTCTTCGTCTCTGCTTGATGGAGTTGGCATGCATGAAGGATGTATTCTCCGTCTCTGCTTGATGGAGTTGGCATGCATGAAGGATGTATTTTTTGATTACTTGGCTTAGTCATGTCCGTCTGCAATAGAAGAACTCTGAACAGAATAAATTTAATCCTTTATTCGCTAATTTTGTAGTTATTGTTGAGATTTTCGTTGCTCACTATTTATATACTTGTAGTTGCCTTGGCTATTTTTGGCATGCTACTCCAAGTATATAAATAGTGACCAACGGAAATCACGACGATAATCAAGAAAATGAACGAATGAAGAACTAATTAATTATGTACAGATATCTTCTATAGGAGATGGTCTATATAACTCAAAATTATATTTTAAAAGTACGTGGTCTTAAACATGTTACGATGTCAGCCCAAAAATACTGCGGGACAGATATTACATTTAAATAAACGGAAACATAAGTAAAATATTACAATTATTTCTCAAATAACTATCAAATGCATAAAGTATCCACGTTTACTACTGCATTCATTTGCTAGTGTACGGTACATGTTTTAAAATTATGATTTACAAATTTGCTACGGTAATAAAGTCTCGTTTTTATGAGGGAAGCGTTTCCCTAGAAGTGTCTTTCAAAATTAATATTTGCACAGCTTGTTGTTACTTGTTTTTAATTATATGTTATGTTAATATTGAGGAGCGCGCTAGCCTAGTGGATAGTGAGTTTGCTTACTATCATCCGGTTACAGCGTGCCAGGTTCGAAACCACGTCCGGACATACACAAATAATCTGAGTTGTGATTTCTCACTTGACACGACCACTCCTCCAGTCGACTCAGCTGTAAATGAGTACCTGACGCATGAGTTAGGGAAGGTAAAAAACAGCAAGGAAGGGAACTGCCACCCGCACCTAATACTTGCTGCGGCTTAGTAGTTGAAGAGTTATCTTCATCCCCGACGGCAGATGTCATGGGACCTACCTTTACCTTTTACCTATATTAATATTATATATATATAATATATATATATATATATACTCATATTGGAGTCGTTGGTCAGTTTTCTTATATAATATGAGGTCGCAGCTGGGGAAAATAAATTGGGAGTTAGTGCTCAAGAGTATCAGATCGCATCAGTGCGCCGCATCAGTGCGCCGCATCAGTGCGTCGATCTTGTTACTGTGCGCTTGTCATTAAAAAGATCCATTTGTTACGGTACGCACCTAAGCCCTTTGTTGCCTCTCTGCGTCAGGGGTAGAAAGAGTTCTCTGGAGGTGGTCCTCATGTGCGTTGAGTATATTGTCGAATGTGTTGCTTCTTTTATTTCGGTGGTCCATCGTTTTCGTGGTCAGCCTCTAGGTCAGGTTTCCCTGTATATGTGTAGCATAGCTTGCTGTGGTATGTTGTCTGATGGTAGTCTGCTGATGTGTGCAACCCATTTGATCTGTTGTCACTTAATATGTTCCAAGATTGGGGCGGTGCCGATTCTTTGTCTAATGTCCTCATTTCACGCATCTAAATGTTAATAACATTTAATTCATCATCATCATCAAGTGCCGTCTCCGCATGAAGGTTGGCTGCAACGTATCTCCAACATCTCCTGTCTCTTGTCTTGGTGGTGCACTCTGCTAGACTGTAACATGTCCATCGTTTAATGTTACTCTCCCACTTGTATCTCTGCCTACCTCTTGCTCGCTTCCCTTTGACTTTACCCTCAAGTAAGGTCAAGGTCTTCAACAGGGTGTCATGTCTTTTAATGTGTCCAAAGTATTTTATTTGCCTGATCTTTATTTCTCTTAGTAGTTCTTTCTTCATATTAAGTGTCTTTAGCACCTCTTTATTTGTTTTCTTCTATTTCCATGATGTTCTCCCTATTCTTCTATATACCCACATCTCAAAGGCATCAATTTTGTCTTCTAATTGTTTATTTAGTGTCCATGTTTCTGAGCCATACATTAATATGGAATAGATGTAGCATTTTATAATTCTCATTTTTAACTTGTTTGTAATTTGTTTAGATATTTATAATTTCCTCATGTCATTGAAGGTACTTTTAGCCATTCCTATTCTTCTCTTAACTTCTGTTTCACATCTGCCATCATTTGTGACTATGTGTCCAAGATATTGATACTGTTTTACTTGTTGTAGTTTCTCTCCCTGTATGTTTATGTTTACTTCCTGTTCTTCTACGTCTTTGCTGATTATCATGGTTTTTGTTATGATTAGTTAATACATAAATGTTTAGTTAATACATTTAATTACAATTTATTAACTAAACTTAATTTCTATCTATCTGTTACCCCCCTTCAATCCATCTTGATTATAAATCCCCAGTATTTCTAAATATTCAAAGATACTCCGACTGGGTTTATCTTTTCTTTTTCAGTTTCAATCCTAGTTTCCGGTATCAATTTTTGTGAATTCTAAAAACAAGTGGCTTCCAGTATAGATCTTATGTGTCGCTTCCAAACTTTCTATAAGTTAAGAAATTTCATTCTGAAACTCCCGCTGGATATCCCTTGTAGCAGGACCTTGATCCTACTAGATTTCCAGCAGGATGTAGTCTAGAGAATAGAAATGAGTTGTGCCGCCGTTTTATTTGCGCCAATGGCCCGATACATACGTCTTTGGTGGAAATTAAGAAATGAAATACAAAATCGTATAGTGTAATTGTACCTTCACGCGTTACAGCAACCCATTTTTGCGACGAGTAGATAAAAAACGGCTTATTCGAAACTATAAAATAGGTTTACTAAATAATGATTTCATAGTTTCAGCTTCTATTCCAAGAAATCATTATAAAGCTCGTCCGTATCTATAAAGTATTGTACGTGAGTTCAAACCACAGCTTTAGTTTGTTTGTAGCGGTCACGTTTTGTGGAGGAAACTAATGGATTGCTTTCTTGTGCATATTGCTTTGATTGAGAGGTAATATTGATTAAGGAACTGGTTTATTGTCCTCTAATTACTGTACCAACTTACTTAGTTACCGTACATTTTCACAATTTCTAGTTTATAGTGATGGATCTGACTTGCCATAATGTTTCATTTTATATATTCTACCTTTCATTTTAATGTAGTTAATTTCAGTGATGGCACAACTGTGTTGTTGTTTTTTATTTGTTATAGATCGGGGTTTTTTTTGTTGTGGATTTTTTTATTTTTTTTGTTAACTAAAAGTCTTTGTTACCTCTAATATTTTATGGTAGTGTGTCCTGATATAACCTAATTGGACTTTGTTGTCTGCTAGTTGAAAGGGCACGCCTCTCCAAAAGAGAGGCAAACTTATTAGCTACCAACTTATGGCGAGGTACACTTCTTTCAGCCGCGTGGTGGCGAAGTACAGAAAACGTCTGTGTCCGCAGTATATCGGATCCCGCCGCAAGCAATTCTGCAACCGGACATTTCAGAAAGCAATGGCAAGATACTAAACGTAAATACTACCAAGAAAATCATTACAGCCACAAAAAATGCTGGGTTCATGGCTACATCCTGTATAGTTCTATAACATTGCTGGGTTCATGGCTACATCCTGTATAGTTCTATAACATTGCTGGGTTCATGGCTACATCCTGTATAGTTCTATAACATTGCTTGGTTCATGGCTACATCCTGTATAGTTCTATAACATTGCTGGGTTCATGGCTACATCCTGTATAGTTCTATAACATTGTGGGTTCATGGCTACATCCTGTATAGTTCTATAACATTGTGGGTTCATGGCTACATCCTGTATAGTTCTATAACATTGCTGGGTTCATGGCTACATCCTGTATAGTTCTATAACATTGTGGGTTCATGGCTACATCCTGTATAGTTCTATAACATTGTGGGTTCATGGCTACATCCTGTATAGTTCTATAACATTGTGGGTTCATGGCTACATCCTGTATAGTTCTATAACATTGCTGGGTTCATGGCTACATCCTGTATAGTTCTATAACATTGCTGGGTTCATGGCTACATCCTGTATAGTTCTATAACATTGCTGGGTTCATGGCTACATCCTGTATAGTTCTATAACATTGTGGGTTCATGGCTACATCCTGTATAGTTCTATAACATTGTGGGTTCATGGCTACATCCTGTATAGTTCTATAACATTGTGGGTTCATGGCTAAATCCTGTATAGTTCTATAACATTGCTGGGTTCATGGCTACATCCTGTATAGTTCTATAACATTGCTGGGTTCATGGCTACATCCTGTATAGTTTTATAACATTGTGGGTTCATGGCTACATCCTGTATAGTTCTATAACATTGTGGGTTCATGGCTACATCCTGTATAGTTCTATAACATTGTGGGTTCATGGCTACATCCTGTATAGTTCTATAACATTGTGGGTTCATGGCTACATCCTGTATAGTTCTATAACATTGTGGGTTCATGGAGACATCCTGTATAGTTCTATAACATTGCTGGGTTCATGGCTACATCCTGTATAGTTCTATAACATTGCTGGGTTCATGGCTACATCCTGTATAGTTCTATAACATTGCTGGGTTCATGGCTACATCCTGTATAGTTCTATAACATTGCTGGGTTCATGGCTACATCCTGTATAGTTCTATAACATTGCTGGGTTCATGGCTACATCCTGTATAACATTGTGTCTGTATATAATAAAGATGATGTACCTAAATTATATCAACAATTATTTTTTCTAACTTTGACGCACTCCTCGTTGTCAACAACTGCCAAGAATTCTGGTACCCAATAGAATAATTTTGTCAATAAAATGAAAAGATCCCACGACGAGTGGCGTGGGAGTGGCAACACTTCCTCCACTCCATTCTGGTTGCTCACAAACGTGTCAAGAATCTCTGTGAAATATTGGTTCGGAGTCATCTTCCCCCATTCTGGTTGCTTCAGTGACGTATTGGTCCGGAGTCATCTTCCCCCATTCTGGTTGCTTCAGTGACGTATTGGTCCGGAGTCATCTTCCCCCATTCTGGTTGCTTCAGTGACGTATTGGTCCGGAGTCATCTTCCCCCATTCTGGTTGCTTCAGTGACGTATTGGTCCGGAGTCATCTTCCCCCATTCTGGTTGCTTCAGTGACATATTGGTCCGGAGTCATCTTCCCCCATTCTGGTTGCTTCAGTGACGTATTGGTCCGGAGTCATCTTCCCCCATTCTGGTTGCTTCAGTGACGTATTGGTCCGGAGTCATCTTCCCCCATTCTGGTTGCTTCAGTGACGTATTGGTCCGGAGTCATCTTCCCCCATACTGGTTACTTCAGTGACGTATTGGTCCGGAGTCATCTTCCCCCATACTGGTTACTTCTGTGACGTATTGGTCCCGAGTCATCTCAAGCCTGACGTTCCTAATCATTCTGCATAATCAGCGGTAAACATACTAAAAGCTACACATGTGTCTATGTCACCCGGACCCGGTCTGTCACATTCCCCAAACCCACCTTCATCAATGAAAAGAGTTTCACATGTGTGTCCCGCAATGTCATCTATACCGTCATCTGCAAACGTTGCATCATGATGTAACATACGTGAGACTCGTAGAAGGCTCGCAGACGACTCTGTGAACTTCTGAACAACATCAACGACGAGACCGGTACTCCTGTTACTGACCACTTCAACGGTGTTGACCATAGGAGTTCCCATGATATTCATATGACGACCATTAAAGCATTCTTCTTTGGTGACCGGAATACGCGCTAGTGAGTAGTTAAATATTTCAATTTGGCACGCTTGGGCCCTTTGGGAATAAATCTTGTTGTTACGTTATTTTTTCCCTGTTTTTCTTTAATTTTTCGATATATTGGTGTGTTTTGTCTATTTTTTTTTTAAATCTTGTTTTCCCTCTGACCTTCTAGAGGTTTTTATCTATTTTTAACTTTGTCATGTGAACGTAAATAGTGCCGTTCCTACTCGTCGTATGATGGATGTTGTAAATGTATAAAAGATAATGCCCTGTTGGTCGAGTTATGTGTTATTATGTGCGTTTTCAGTGGTTATAAAAACTCCATTACCTTGTTCCAAACTTCACCTTTTCCTTCCACTATATTCCACTACGTGAGAGTGGAGTGTGAGAGTGGATTTTTTAACGCTTCTTTTAATACCGAAACAAGAAAAAGACATATTTTATATTACATGATAAGTATGACGTGAGGTTAGTATTAATGAAAACTCAACCGTGAATCTTGAAGCTTTCCATCGAGTTACAGTTTTGTTCGTCACAAATATATATCAGGATCGCGAGATACTTTCTTCTATCATCAACGAGGACGGGGAGTGGGGCTGTTGTCACGAATGTAGAATGTTTGGAAACCTGCGCCAAAATCAGTCGTTACTGCAAAAATGTCCTGCGTGCAATGAAAGTTTTCTAAACATCATATAATTAAATCAATCAAGTGCCATGCCGAATGGCGTAGGCGGTCATGTTTCTCCACGACTCTCTGTCTCTTGTGTTGTCAATAAGCTCGGTTGGTGAACTTCTACCGAGCCACAATACTAGTCCTCCTAGCAACTTTTCTCTTTGTCCACCCCTATCTCTTCTCCCCTTGATCTTTTTAGTGGTTATTAAGTAACCAAGCTGTATTTTTCTCAGCATATGCCATAGAAATTTTGACTGTCTGCCCCTGATGTTTGATATGATTGATCTTTTAAGTGGTTATTATATGAACGTTTAATCATCATCACACTTCCTGTTCCCTGATTGGCAGCTATTTGTTGTAGCAGGAAGATTTTGTAGCAGGAAGATATTGTAACAGGAAGATTTTGTAGCAGGAAGATATTGTAGCAGGAAGATTTTGTAGCAGAAGATATTGTAACAGGAAGATACATATATTTCTCATATCTTGTCCCCTGTAACTTGCCATGTGCGTTTAACAAATCAATGATGCGACAGACAGCTATATAGTAATCTTGAAGTCTTGTCAGGTTTAGGAAGTAGTCGAAAATATAGTATAGCTATGAAAATAATTATCCTTTTGCATACAAACATTCTGTACACTGGTGTTGTAGCCCCCAATGTTTAGTTGATAGGGTTATCAGTTGTAGTCAACTTACGTTGCCTAAATTTTCGTTAGTGCATGTTTACTGCATGTTTTCTGCATGTTTACTGCATATTTTCCTGTGAAGAAGTGCAAGAAGTATTTCTATGGGCTGTGGAAATAAAGGCCGCTTTGCCATAGCAGACGCCACGACATGTATAGGGAGAATGTTGATTGTATCTCCTTCTTCTTCTTCTTCTTCTTCTTCTTCTTCTTTCTGTCTTTATGTACCTTTCGGTGTTGGGGGGAGAGTGACTGTACTGTCTTTGCTCTTCTATTTGCCTCTTCCGTTGTTATATTTCCGAGTGGCTCTAATATCTATCTATCTATGCACCTTTTACGAGGACGTCCTAAAGGTCTACTGTTTTCGTATCGTTTGTTAAGGATTTCTTAGTTAATACTTTATGTCTGGTTATGTGGTCTAACCATTTAACTTGTTGTTTCTGGGTGTATTCTATTGTTGACTTGATCCCCAATTGTTTCCTTAGTGATTCATTCCTGGTTTTGTCTCTCAATCTAACTCCAATCATACGTCTCACACATTTCATTTTAGTAGTGTTAATCTTATGAATTGTTCTAGAATCTAATGTCCAAGTTTGACACCTATAACACAACGTTGGTAAGAAAATGGTGTTGAATAGCGATTTCTTTGTTTCCTGTCCAAACAGTGTATTGAACCCGAGACTTCAAGGGTATGAGAAAGGTGTTCTAACCATACAGCCATGCGATCCACATCAGCTGCATACGCGGTGCATAATCTAAAATGGTCAAATACCTCATCTTGTTGAAATGATAATATTCTACTATATCACCTCTCTGTGTTGCTGAGCCTACCATGCATGTTACACTTGGTGAATAAGGACGATTGGGGTGTTGTGTTTTCCTGCACCTTCTAGTAGAAAGTTAAAAGTGACTTAAAAGCTAACAGTGACTTAAAAGTTAAAGGTGACTTAAAAGCTAATAGTGACTTAAAAGTTAATGGTGACTTCAAAGCTAATAGTGACACTTAAAAGTTAAAGGTGACTTAAAAGTTAAAGTTGACTTAAAAGTTAAAGTTTACTTAAAAGTTAAAGGTGACTTAAAAGTTAACGGTGACTTAAAAGTTAAAGGTGACTTAAAAGTTAAAGGTGACTTAAAAGTTAGAGGTGACTTAAAAGTTAATGGTTACTTAATTAAAAGTTAAAGGTTACTCAAAAATTAAAGGTGACTTCCGATTTCGACAAAATGGCGACGCAGAAAGAAATATTTTGATGTTACAACACATCTTTCGTATTCTAGAAACAAAAACATATTTGCAGCGGTTCTCAAGAAGACCACTTTTCATACAATTGTCACAAGATATTAATGTACCGTCGAAGTCGGCGTAAAACTTGAAACTGATTATGCTAAGCAATGACATATATTTAAAGCACATCAATGCATTGCTGTTAGCATGTCAGAAGTACAAAATGAAAATTAATGTACAAAAAAAAAAAAAAACAGAACTTATGAAAATTAGCAAGTCTTCAACACCAATGAATATAATAATAGATAACACCAAAGTGAAACAAGCCAAAGAATTTAAATATCTAGGCAGCATTTTTTCCGAAGATGGAAGACTAGACAGAGAAATAGAAACAAGGTGCCAGAAAGCAAATACACTGACTTTCCAACTTTCACCATTACTTCTTCATCCAAAGATCAAGATGGAAATTATAATATCTACAATTTTTATACCAACACTGTGCAACCAATGTCAAACATGGTCTTTAACAGTTTCGCAGCAAAGAAAAATCGTCACATGTGAAATGAAGTGTCTGAGAAAAGCAGAAATGGTTATCAAACTAGATAAAATAAGAAATGAAGAAATTAGGAAAAGAGTCTGTATAATATCATGTATCGAACATTTTGAGAGACAGCAAGTAAAATGGTTCGGTCACCTTATGAGAATGAAGCCAAACCAAATACCAATAAAAGCATATAATACAAGAATATCCGGGCGTAAGGCCAAAGGTGACCCAATAAAACGGTGGATAGAAAACATCAAGATAACCTTGAACAAAGATGGACTAAATGCAACCTTGCGACACATCTGGCCTTGAAACGACAGCTTAAGCTACCACCCCTACGCTTAACTACAAGTGTGAATGCGATCAACAATCATTCACCTGGGGAAAGACAATAGACAATATACAATTACATATATGTACCAAATGGTAGACAGTCAAAATGTTGTTGAAGATTACAAAACATACAGCAGGTGTAAAAAAATAATGGGATTGTTCAAGCTTTGCTGTTCATAAAATGACAGCCTGGTCCACAAACGAGTCCCTGAATAATATATTCATGGGAAACACCAGCAACATAACACAAAGCGCTGTATATGGTCAATTCTCGGAATCGCGCAGATTGGCAAAAAAAGACCTGTTCTTTGAATTAATTAGGCCTTCTTTCGGTTTTTTTTAAATTATTCCCATGTTTTGCGTTGGTCAATATTTATATACTTGGAATTGCATACGAAAAATAGCTAAGGCTACTCAAAGTAAATAAATAGTAACCAATGGAGAGTATGACAATAACCAAAAACGTACCTAGTGAAGACCTGTTTACTTTTTGTAGTTAGGTCTTATAGCCCAGTCAATGGTCACGCACGGAATTGACGTACACTAATTCATGACCGTAAATGCGCCAGCGGTTTTAAAAAAATTGGTGAAGGAATTACATTTTAAGATCGTTTCTTAATGTTTGTGGAACTCTGGTTACAATTTTTGGGGGGAAACCGTTAAGAAATTGGGGAGGCGGGAGTTATCTGGATTTTAGCGAGTTCTAACTACTTAATGTTATTTAATGTTATGCCAAGACGAACGGGGGGGGGGTGGTTACATCCCCTCTCCCGTTCTCTTCTAAAGAAACAACAATTACGGATTTCAATTGATTGCTGAAGCTTTTTCTTCGAAAAGAAAAAGGTTACGATGACACAATAATATTTCTACTTCCGGAGCGTCGGTCGGGAAATGTGCAGATAGTCCTATTACATTAAATCTGCCACACACAACATAGACAAAATAATTCCATTGTTCGGACTATATCATGAATGTTTAGGGACTTCATCTTCTTCTTCTTCTTCTGCGTTCGTTCTCAAACTCATGCAGATCAGCAGAATGTAGTCCGGAGAACATAATGCGATGTGTCCTGGTTTACAGCATTGCTGCGATATCGACGCTTTTCGACCTGACACATCAGACTTAAGCATGGCTTTGGGTCACTGATCCTATATGGGATTGGACAGCCAACGCCATCCCATAACCTCCTTAGTCGCCTCGTACGACATGCATGGAAGGTAAACAGTGTTGCTATTCTTTGCTCCCCTTTCGGGTCACGACAACACACGGGCGTTAGAGGCTTTGAGAACAAGTAACAATGATACCAGCTAGCTCACGTAACATCTGCGATGGGGTGTTCCAATAAGCATACACGTTTTAGAAATAGACTGTGGCGAATAAATATGTATTTAAAATAGGTAAAACACTCGAAAATACGTTAGATCGCGTTTTTTACTTTAATTTGAGGTTAAACATCAACTGTTTTGGATCGATTCAGTTTTGGACTAGTCTACCTTTAGAGAACCATTTTACGACAAATCTATACGGTTTATTTTCCTCATTAACAATTATGGCTATTTGACCATAAATACAATAGAATTAGGTCTAATCAGACTGTTGCCAATTCAGGAATTTTCAAAAAAGCGTCAGAAATTGTTAATTTCTTTGTGTTTTTGTTTTGGGTGTGTATTACATATGTAGATTTAATTGGGTTTTTTTGTTGTCGTTGTTGTTTGTTTTTGGTGGGGGGGGGGAGGGTGGATTTCTTTACGGCTTTCTTGCACGCCTCGTATCACACACACACACAAACAAAACTTAACCAATATATGCAGAATTCAATTCTTTATTTATACGTACAAATATTATTTAAATATCTCTAACAACAAAAATATTATAGCATTTTCAAAACAGCTACCATTTATCACGTAATATTTTCAAACAATAATTCATATGCAGGAGATTACGTAATTGTAAACATAGCGTGTCAAAGGTTAAATATGCTCGTATGTCAGTGTACTATAACCTTTAGCACGATTTTTGATGACATAGCAAGTGTAACAATATGGACTTGTAGCGGAAATATCACGTTTAAAATAGTATTCCAAGTAACTACAATTTCTGAGAAAATGATGAATGCTATTATGTGCCTGTCTAAAGTAGTCTAAATCTAACACCTCTCTCTAAACAGGGCTCAAATTTACATTCCCCCCATTGCAAATACACTGTATTAATGTAGTAGTCGGGAAACGGACAACGGGCATAGGAATGATAGGCGTGACCGAGCTTGCTATAGAAGACCTATTCGCTGAATTAATTTGGACCTCATTCGTGACTATTTTTTATCATTGTTAGGCTCTCGATTGGACAATAGTTATATACTTGGAGTTGCATGTAAAAAATATATGGCTGTCCAATAGATATCAAGAAATGGGTCTCCTAGGTTATGTTCAAGTTTTAGTTGAGAGGTCTTTATTAGAGTACGTGATGGCATTTATACGCAAGCATATAGAAATAAATTTTTGTCTCACTAACTTCCCGGAGGTCGTGTCAACCAGATTACTGCGACCTCCACTATATTTTTGATGGTAAAAGGCTCTGAGATAGCCAATAAACTGGTAAATGAAGACATCGGTAGGCGCAGTCATTTTTCGTTTACCTGTTGACTGAAAGAATCTATTGCACTATATCGTGTCACTAGGAGAGGTCACTTCGTTGATTTCATATGGCAATAGTTGTGTGGACTCTATAATGTGACATTTCATTGGATGACAATAGCTGTGTGGACTCTCGTAGTGATATTTCATTGGATGGCAATAGTTGTGTGGACTCTATAATGTGACATTTCATTGGATGACAATAGTTGTGTGGACTCTATAATGTGACATTTCATTGGATGACAATAGTTGTGTGGACTCTATAATGTGACATTTCATTGGATGACAATAGCTGTGTGGACTCTATAATGTGACATTTCATTAGATGGCAATAGTTGTGTGGACTCTATAATGTGACATTTCATTGGATGACAATAGTTGTGTGGACTCTATAATGTGACATTTCATTGGATGACAATAGTTGTGTGGACTCTATAATGTGACATTTCATTGGATGGCAATAGTTGTGTGGACTCTATAATGTGACATTTCATTGGATGACAATAGTTGTGTGGACTCTATAATGTGACATTTCATTGGATGGCAATAGGTGTGTGGACTCTCGTAGTGATATTTCATTGGATGGCAATAGTTGTGTGGACTCTATAATGTGACATTTCATTGGATGACAATAGCTGTGTGGACTCTATAATGTGACATTTCATTGGATGACAATAGTTGTGTGGACTCTATAATGTGACATTTCATTGGATGACAATAGTTGTGTGGACTCTATAATGTGACATTTCATTGGATGACAATAGTTGTGTGGACTCTATAATGTGACATTTCATTGGATGGCAATAGTTGTGTGGACTCTATAATGTGAAATTTCATTAGATGGCAATAGCTGTGTGGACTCTATAATGTGAAATTTCATTAGATGGCAATGGTTGTGTGAACTCTATAATGTGACATTTCATTGGATGACAATAGTTGTGTGGACTCTCGTAGTGACATTTCATTAGTTGACAACAGTTGTGTGGACTCTCGTAGTGACATTTCATTAGTTGACAACAGTTGTGTGGACTCTCGTAGTGACATTTCATTAGTTGACAACAGTTGTGTGGACTCTATAATGTGACATTTCATTGGCTGGCAATAGTTGTGTGGACTCTCGTAGTGACATTTCATTAGTTGACAACAGTTGTGTGGACTCTCCTGACCCAGAACCCATGCTAAATTCGGATGTGTCCTGCCGAAATATGTAGATATCACTGCATAGCTGTAAACCATGGCACAAAACATTTCTGCTCTCCGGGCTAAATTCTGTTAATCTGCAGAAGTTTGAGAAATCACACAGAAGAATAAGACGTTGCTACCAAATAATGTAATTGTTGATAGAATGGTTTTCCAAGCAACGGATATCAAAACGCAAGCAAGAAACATAATATAATTGAACTTCTTAAATGTGCTTAGCACATTTAGAAATTTTCACTGAGGTTCAATTATGGCCGTCACCAAATATAGACCTTACAACAGAATTAATTAGGGCCTCAATCGTTACGTTTTTTTAAATTACTGATAGGATTTAATTTGGCCATCATTTACATACTTGGAATCGCATGCCAAAAATATCCAAGGCGACTCCAAGTATAGAAATGGTGTCCAACCGAAAGCCCAACAATAATCAAAAACGTAACGAATTTGGTCCTAATTAATTCTATTGAAAAGTCTTCTATACCGCAGACTGTTCCGAGTTCACCTAATAGAAATTTAACTCATTGTTTCCACTACTTTTTATGTACATTTTTTCATGAGTTCTGACATTTTATTTCATACAGAAAGGCCATGGTCATCTGTCTTCGGGGGTACAAAATAATTTATTTTCTGAGAGCTGGGTTGTTTAGAAAACTTTTTCCAATAGAAATGCTCTACTGTTGGTATCCTGAACATCTAGTCCACATGTGCGTTTTTACAATCATTTATCAGTGGTCCTGAACATCTAGTCCACATGTGCGTTTTTACAATCATTTATCAGTGGTCCTCCACATGTGCGTTTTTACAATCATTTATCAGTGATCCTGGACATCTAGTCCACATGTGCGTTTTTACAATCATTTATCAGTGGTCCTGGACATCTCGTCCACATGTGCGTTTTTACAATCATTTATCAGTGGTCCTCCACATGTGCGTTTTTACAATCATTTATCAGTGGTCCTCCACATGTGCGTTTTTACAATCATTTATCAGTGGTCCTCCACATGTGCGTTTTTACAATCATTTATCAGTGGTCCTGCACATCTAGTCCACATGTGCGTTTTTACAATCATTTATCAGTGATCCTGGACATCTAGTCCACATGTGCGTTTTTACAATCATTTATCAGTGGTCCTGGACATCTAGTCCACATGTGCGTTTTTACAATCATTTATCAGTGGTCCTGAACATCTCGTCCACATGTGCGTTTTTACAATCATTTATCAGTGGTCCTGCACATCTAGTCCACATGTGCGTTTTTACAATCATTTATCAGTGGTCCTGAACATCTCGTCCACATGTGCGTTTTTACAATCATTTATCAGTGGTCCTGAACATCTCGTCCACATGTGCGTTTTTACAATCATTTATCAGTGGTCCTGGACATCTCGTCCACATGTGCGTTTTTACAATCATTTATCAGTGATCCTCCACATGTGCGTTTTTACAATCATTTATCAGTGGTCCTGGACATCTAGTCCACATGTGCGTTTTTACAATCATTTATTAGTGGTCCTGAACATCTAGTCCACATGTGCGTTTTTACAATCATTTATCAGTGGTCCTCCACATGTGCGTTTTTACAATCATTTATCAGTGGTCCTGAACATCTAGTCCACATGTGCGTTTTTACAATCATTTATCAGTGGTCCTCCACATGTGCGTTTTTACAATCATTTATCAGTGGTCCTGAACATCTAGTCCACATGTGCGTTTTTACAATCATTTATCAGTGGTCCTCCACATGTGCGTTTTTACAATCATTTATCAGTGGTCCTGAACATCTAGTCCACATGTGCGTTTTTACAATCATTTATCAGTGGTCCTCCACATGTGCGTTTTTACAATCATTTATTAGTGGTCCTGAACATCTAGTCCACATGTGCGTTTTTACAATCATTTATCAGTGGTCCTCCACATGTGCGTTTTTACAATCATTTATCAGTGGTCCTGGACATCTAGTCCACATGTGCGTTTTTACAATCATTTATTAGTGGTCCTGAACATCTCGTCCACATGTGCGTTTTTACAATCATTTATCAGTGGTCCTGGACATCTAGTCCACATGTGCGTTTTTACAATCATTTATCAGTGGTCCTGGACATCTAGTCCACATGTGCGTTTTTACAATCATTTATCAGTGATCCTGAACATCTCGTCCACATGTGCGTTTTTACAATCATTTATCAGTGGTCCTGGACAGTAGGACATCCTGCTACATAAGCTCCTCTTCGCTATGTCCTACTGGAAAATAACAAGAAAACATGATTTCAACACTGAACATTTCTTTAGCCATAACTTCTGTATATTGTTGTTGTGAGTATACTATACCTTGCACCCAGCACTGTCATATAACATTGTGCTGTCTCAACCGTATAAAGTGTAATAAATTTGTATGCTGTGTCATGTGACATATTCTTTCCAGAAAGTTGTGTCTTCCCAATGAACTCTCTGAACCTATTTCTGTCTTGGGCGATACGGCTTACATTTTCTAGCGATGTATTCATGTTATTTTTAATGTCGTCAGTCCATTGTCTTCTTGGTCTGCCCTTTCTCCTCTATTCCCAGGTACTCTGCCTTTCATTATGTGTCTTTCTAAAGAGTTGTGTCTCTTTATATGACCAAAGAGGTGTAGTTTTCTTTTCGATATTGTGTTTAGTAACCAACGCTATGGAATCTTCAATGTGTTTATAATATTTTATAATATCTGTGTTTCTCCTATTTTTTCCTTCCATGATATTCTAAGTATCTTTCTGTAGCATTTCATCTCAAGGGCATTGATCTTCTTTGCCGCTGTTTTACTTAGATTCCATGTTTCACATCCGTATGTATGCTGTACTTTATTTTATCGGAGACTCAGGCAGGTATCTCACTGTCGTTTGTTGTAAGTTGATAGTTTGTAGTCTGTCTTCCTTTTTCGATAAATTTATTGTCCTTAATATATACATAACAATGTCAAATATAGCATAGTAACAATGTCATATTGACATACGTAACAATGCCATACTGACATGACTGGTTCTTCATAATTGCATATCGTGGAGTGTGGTTAAATTGCCAGTGATACTAAATATAGGATGGTGTACATTACAGTTTAAGGAAGTGAATGCTGTGACACTATGCTACGACAATTTCGTGGGCTCGGCAATTTACCAAATAAGTTATCAGATATATTGATTATCTGGCTGTAATCAGACAAATTTAGTCCATCTTAGTCTAAACAGCCCGAGATTGATCCCTTAATAGTGTTCATTTATAATTTCCAAGTATTGAATCTTCATTTAACCTGGATGCACCCAGTTGATGGTCTTATAGTCTTGCTTATGTTGTAGCCTTGGGAATTGTAGGCAATTGCAAAACCCTTTGCATTTCTAAGGGATGTAATAATTCATCAACATCGGTAATAATATGAATCACTAGATTACTTCCCATGAAAACTATTATTTGATATTATTATTATTTTTATCGCATCTCTGGCATACATAAACACTCCTATAAAATGGATACACAAAAATATGTCACACCTTCACAAACAAAGATAAGCATGCCTTCTAATATCTTTGCTTAGACGGCCCTGAATATAAATTTAAAGTTAACCCATAGTATTTAGTAATGTCGTAAGGGTGTGAGATATTAGCGATCTGACATTTCAGTGGCTTTGCTATATGAGGGCGGTAGTCATCTCCTCTTCCTCGCAGTCTTTACTTCCCGGATTAATCCGGCACCCAATTAAGGCTGGGTGAACCCGGGAGCCGTTACGATATGAAAATTATTTCCGCCTCAAATGGACAAATGAACCCAGAACCACTCATATGCGAAGCCAGTGCACCGACCACTCTGGAGTAAAAAGAAAAGAAAAAGGTACCCTGAATATGCAGACGTCAAATATTGGCTCGGAAAATAAGATTAAATTAGAATATGGATAAGGATTGACGTGTAGAAACGAAGACTTGATTAATATCTCCTTTCAGTTGTGTCTCTTTTGAACCGTATGCCTCGAGATGTAATTTAAAATATTTAAGCATTGTTCATTGAAACGAAATCAAAGAAATAAAAAGTTATTGAAAAAGAAATCGTAACGATAAGAGAAATTATTGAAAGGTTTCGTATAAAGTATAGAGAAATAAACATTTTAGGCGGAGCTCATGACAAAATAAAAATGGAAAGCATGTTACATAATCGTGAGGTTTCTTGTTGAAGGATGAAAATACTTATCATATACTATGCCGAGGTCGTGGTAACTGGATTACTACATCCTCCACTATTTTTGATGGTAAAATTATCTGATATTTCCACATTGAACTAACTAACGTCCACGGTTTAACTCAGCTTACTTCGCCATAAGAGGTACCTTCTACTAAACAAAAAATTAATAAAAAGGGAATGACAACATAATTTGAGTTTTATCCCGTTAAGGTTTTGTCTTGTCTTATCCGTGTGTGCTGCTAGGCGTCATGGGGAGCTGAAGTCTTCTCTCTTATGCCAACTGTGATGCCACTGCCATAGTGCAGCCTTGATATTCTAGTATTTCTCTGATGTCATATATCCATCTTCGTCTGGGTCTTCCCCTATTTCTCTTTTGAGATATTTAAAGACTGCGAGGGAGAGGAGATAGCTACCGCCCTCATATAGCAGAGGCTCTGAAATGTGAGATCGCTAACATCTCACACCCCTACGGCATTAATAAATGATATGGGTTACTTTCCTTTTTTTTTTTTTTTTTTTACTTTTGAGATGATCTTTTATCGAAGACTATCGGTAGAATGCGATCTGGCTCCATTCTGATTAGATGACAGAACCATTTGATCTTTTGTGTGTCTATGTATTCTTTGCACGATATTGTTTTCACCAGATTTCTTACTGTGGCATTGTTTATTCTCGATTTGTTACCCCCAGTGCTGTTCTTATGTACTTCATTTCACATACAGCTAGTTTTTGTTCTAGTTTCTCTGTCAGGGTCCGGGTCTGACATTGCTAACACAGTGTCGGCATGAACACTGTGTTTATTAATGTTCCTTTGAAGATCATGTCGATGTTCTCGTGTTCCATCAGTGTTGCTAATTGATATAAAAATGTGTTTGCTTTCTGACATCTTGTGTCTATTTCTCTATCTAGTCTCCCGTCATCTGAGACACGCTGTCTAGTTACTTAAATTTCTTGACTTTGTTGAGTTTTGTACGGTCTATGTATATTTCTAGTGGGGATTTATTTCTGCATATCTTCAATATTTCTGATGTTGCTTTGTTGATTCTCATGTTGTTGGTTTCGCAATGGGTATGTAATGCGTTTATGTGGGTTTTTTTTGCATCTCAGATATATCGCCAAGTCTCCCATGACGTACTATAGTTTGTGATGTTTAACACAATTAAACTCCTTGGTGTAGTCTATGAAACACATATGTAGATCAAAGGTCTATATTATACATTTCTCAATTATACTCCTTGTGTTGAATTTGTGGTCTCTTGTTCCCGAGATTATAAAGTAAGGACAACTCTATCTTTGGAATTGCTTTGCGTGGCACCTCAATTGATTTTATATTGTAAGGTGTTCCAAAGATGTTCAGCGACAGTTGTTAACTGTGTAAGTCCTTGAATTTTTCACCATGTACCTTCATTGATTTCACACATTTAAATCAGCATATTTAAATGTCGTAGAATGACGACACACGCCTTGTTATTTCTTGGTTTGTTGCTGATCCAGCGGTTCATGCCCTTTGACCCACTGCCATTGTGTGATATATGCATGTGTTTGTGAGATGTTGTTTTGTTCCATATAATGTTTTCCATTTATCTGGCCCTGGAGGGAGAAGCATCTTCCTGATGTCGTCCAGCGCTGGACATTGAAAAAAGGTGGTGGTCAACAATTTCAAAGGGATTTTATTTATTTCAGGCTGCATTTTCTACTGCTTTAATTTAGTTTACAATCCATTTTGTGATTTCTCGCCTGACGCGACATTTCTTCTAGTCGATTCAGATGCAAATGGGTACCTGATGCATGGATTGGGGAAAGGGCACCTCACGTAAGAGCTACTACCGCTTAGTACGTGAAACATCATCATCATCAACCCGACGGTAGGTTGCTGTCAAACGATATATCTTTATCTTTAAATGCAAAAGAGTGTAGGATCTAGAGCTTGAACATAATACACGGTGGTTTTTTTGTGTGTGTTACATCCATTTTTCCCTGCACCCTTGTTTTAGCCATTACATCAAATCATGTGAGACGTGCCATGACCATGTCAGGTTTTTGTTGTGTTTTTAAATCTTTCGTGAAATTGTTATTTCCTTTGACATATCCCTTTGTTGCATTATTGCCAATTTGTAACATCTATTTGCACAGTTTATTAGGCAGATAAAAGGACAAGAAAGAAGTACTATTTTAATACTATATAAGAAATATACTAGATAAGAACTATATAAGAACTATACAGTACTATATAAGAATTTTGAGCGTGTTTTTACACTTCTTCGTTTGTATTTGTTTGTTTGCACTTCTTCGTTTATTTTATTTGTTTGCACTTCTTCGTTTAATTTATGTTTGCACTTCTTTGTTTGTATTTGTTTGTTTGATCTTCTTTGTTTGTATTTGTGTCTTTGCTCTTCTTTGTTTACATTTGTTTGTATTTGTTTGTTTGCACTTCCCACCCCCCCCCCTCCCCTCCCCCCCTAGACAAATCTAAACATGCATTTTAGTACTAGCAACTTTACCAGCAGCAGCATATGTTTTTTAATGCTCTCCTTTAAAAATATTCCACAAACGGTCTATGTTTATAAATTTAATGTTAATCATTAAATTATTTTTTTGATTTTAATTTATGTTAGGCTGTGGGTGTTGGTTAGGGTTCAACTAAGAGAAATACAGATTAGACAAGTAAAACATTTTGGACACATTAAAAGACATGACACCTTATTGAAGACCTTACTTGAAGGCAACGTCTAAGGGAATCGAGAAGAGGTAGGCATAGATACAACTGGGAGAATAACATCACAAGATGGACAGGTTGCAGTCTAGCAGAGTTCACTACCAAAACAAGAGACAGAATGTTGGAAGTCTTTTGCAGTCAATATTCGCTGCCGAGACGGCACTTGATGATGATGAGAGTTATGATAGTTGTGTTTTACATAACTAACACTAACCCCAATTCTAAATAAATAAATATTTCAATTATTAAATAATGGACACGAAATTTAGAAACATAGATAAGGGAAATAATTATACATGAGGTGTCGTCTACTTGTACTGTACCCCTTTCCTAAGTCGTATCTTCTATCTGCGCATATGTGATAAGAAAAGAGTTTGGTTTTTTTTAAATTCGGGACGCTCTTTAAACTGTACTTTTATGTTAAAACTTTTATGGTACTTTTACAGAAGATTTATGTCAAAGTTCTCGTGCTTCTATCCTTCCAGGATCTATGCGATACCATTGACAGAAAGTATTTATTTATTTCAGCTTGAACATTGTCGAGCGGTTCTTTTCAAATTAAGCTTGTCGGGGAAACCCATTTGCGAATGATTGATACTATAAATAGACTGGGGAAATTATGTTTCTATTTATGTCACGGATGTTATGTGTGATCAGTGGTCCCACAACTAATTTATTTCTGTTTACTAGATTAGTGGTTTTGTGTCATCGACTAGGGTGCTGGATTTTCATTTGCACCAAATGTGTGATTTTTGAATTTTTTTTACAATTGACATTTTATAAATTATAATTTACAAATTTTATTTTTTTTTTACAATTTTCACAATTTCCAATTTATATCTTGTGTACTGTGTTTAACTTATAAATCGCTGTAGGACTCTATGTGTCGAAGCTTCCAATGTGGTACCTTTACGCCCTTGATGAGTTACGGGCAAATATATATATATATATATATATATATATATATATATATATATATATATATATATAGATATTGTGTATCACATTATAATTACATGTACAAGTTTTAAAGTGTCGTTCTTTATTGTCTAAATTTAAACCTTCTTGTAAATTATATGAGTGACGTTCTTATGACTCGTATACAACAACATTCTCAGCATTTATGTAAATCAATCACATGTATTCTTTTGTTGTATTGTTTTCAAAGAACTATTTGTAAATGTTCAAACTTAATTGAGCACATTATGCAACATATTCTTTGTCTGATTTAAATAAATAATTAATAATTAAAATGTAAATTTAATTTGGTATCTGTGGCGAGGCCGTAGAAACAGGGCCGTTTTCAGTTAAGAAGGTTGGAGAAGGGGATACATTAAAAATATGTTATTCACTCAATTTAATTTCAATTCTTTCTTTTTTTTTCATTATATTTTTGATGGTCTTTCGCTAAACATCGTTAAGGAAATGGGGGAAATTACCCACAGTTTATCTCAGTTCCTATGACTAAAATTCATGTTCTGAATCCCTAGGGGTTTGAACTTGTATCTACAGCGTTGAGCTGTAACATGCAGCATGACTACAGACATACAGAAGAAAGAGTAAAGATATAATATGAGTGATCCCGCGATTTGTGTGAGGAATTGCTAAAAGAATGTGAAATAATGGATTGGATAAAGATGAAATTACAAAGAAACGTAGTCCAAATTCAACAAACAAACAATAGTTTTGCTGAAACTTCTTATGCGTTCGTTTTCAAACTCCTGTAGATTACTCAAACTCCTGTAGATTATTCAAACTCCTGTAAATTACTCAAACTCCTGTAGATTATTCAAACTCCTGTAGATTATTCAAACTCCTGTAGATTATTCAAACTCCTGTAGATTATTCAAACTCCTGTAGATTATTCAAACTCCTGTAGATTATTCAAACTCCTGTAGATTATTCAAACTCCTGTAGATTACTCAAACTCCTGTAGATTATTCAAACTCCTGTAGATTATTCAAACTCCTGTAGATTATTCAAACTCCTGTAGATTATTCAAACTCATGTAGATTATTCAAACTCCTGTAGATTATTCGAAACTAATATAAAAGTAATTTATGGTTCCAAAACATAGCATATAAAAGTAATTTATGGTTCCATAACATAGCATACAAAAGTAATTTATGGTTCCAAAACATAGCATATAAAAGTAATTTATGGTTCCAAAACATAGCATATAAAAGTAATTTACGGTTCCAAAACATAGCATATAAAAGTAATTTATGGTTCCAAAACATAGCATACAAAAGTAATTTATGGTTCCAGAACATAGCATATAAAAGTAATTTATGGTTCCAAAACATAGCATACAAAAGTAATTTATGGTTCCAAAACATAGCATATAAAAGTAATTTACGGTTCCAAAACATAGCATATAACATAGAAAATCCCTGCAGATGTGTAGCGATATGTGTCTCCGTTGTTTAGATCGCATTAGATGACGAGATATCAAATGACGAGTTGTGACAGAGAACATATCAGTGCCAGATGGGTGTCGAGATATTTTTATAAAGGAAAAAATTGAGACGGTTTTCTGGAGTGACTAGAAAAGAAACATGCTCAGAATGAAGCTTGACAACATAAACAGACAGGCTCTTGGTTAGAACTCACAGACAAAAAAGAAGTGGAAGATCTAGGAATTCGTGGAGAAGAACAATGGAGGAATATATCAAATCAATTGGGACCTTGTGTGCACAGACGAAATGGACAGCGAAGCACGTAACTCGTTGGAGTGCTACAGCTGCAGCCATGTATTCCAAAGGAAACTATAGAGAAATATTGCTACAGTTGCAGCCATGTATTCCAAAGGAAATATAGAGAAATAGAGCTACAGTTGCAGCCATGTATTTCATGGAAAACTTAAGAGAAATATAAACATATATGAAAATAAATTTCACGTATAGTTTACTATACTTTTAGTCTCTGTAAAAGCTATTTTTGAAGATGTACGTAAAGTATGCCGTCTGTAGAGATTTACAAAGAGATATACAAAGATATATATAAAGATATACAAAAACTCCAATACTAAGATATTGCTTTATCATTTCATGCGTATGAACTTCAAGAAACATATAAACTTCAAGAAACATATAAACTTCAAGAAACATATGAACTTCAAGAAACATATAAACTTCAAGAAACATATGAACTTCAAGAAACATATGAATTTCAAGAAACATATAAACTTCAAGAAACATATGGATTTGGAAAAACATATGAACTTCAAGAAACATATGAACTTCAAGAAACATATGAACTTCAAGAAACATATGAACTTCAAAAAACATATGAACTTCAAGAAACATATGAACTTCAAGAAACATATGAACTTCAAGAAACATATGAACTTCAAGAAACATATGGATTTGGAAAAACATATGAACTTCAAGAAACATATAAACTTCAAGAAACATATGCATTTGGAAAAACATATGAACTTCAAGAAACATATGAACTTCAAGAAACATATGGACTTCAAGAAACATATGGACTTCAAGAAACATATGAACTTCAAGAAACATATGAACTTTAAGAAACATATGAACTTCAAGAAACATATGAACTTCAAGAAACATATGAACTTCAAGAAACATATGAACTTCAAGAAACATATGAACTTCAAGAAACATATGCAGTTCAAGAAACATGTGAACTTCAAGAAACATATGAACTTTAAGAAACATATGCAGTTCAAGAACCATATGAACTTCAAGAAACATATGAACTTCAAGAAACATATGAACTTCAAGAAACATATGAACTTCAAGAAACATATGGACTTGGAAAAACATATGAACTTCAAGAAACATATGAACTTGAAGAAACATATGGACTTGGAAAAACATATGAACTTCAAGAAACATATGAACTTCAAGAAACATATGAACTTCAAGAAACATATGAACTTGAAGAAACATATGAACTTCAAGAAACATATGAACTTGAAGAAACATATGAACTTCAAGAAACATATGAACTTTAAGAAACATATGAACTTCAAGAAACATATGAACTTCAAGAAACATATGAACTTGAAGAAACATATGAACTTGGAAAAACATATGAACTTCAAGAAACATATGAACTTCAAGAAACATATGAACTTCAAGAAACATATGAACTTGAAGAAACATATGAACTTCAAGAAACATATGAACTTCAAGAAACATATGAACTTCAAGAAACATATGAACTTCAAGAAGGGGAAGTTATTAACATAGATGCCATAGCGCTGACAAGTGATAACTCTAGCACGCAACAACACATTTTCTTTAATTAGAAGAATGTCGTTCATAGAACATGGTATGCCAGGCTCTGTGGTGAAGTTGTACAGAGCGCGTCTGTGACGGCCAAGGTACCACGGTCGATCCCTACCACAGGCATTTGGGTATTTGGACCGTTCCGAAAGCAATGGCAAACTACTGAACGTATTTATATTACCTATAAAATCAGTACAGCCAAAAAATGCTGGAATGATGGCTATGTCCTGAATTTACTATACGCTACCAATGTACTATGATCGCAGTCCAACCCCAGTTTTCGTTCTTGTTTCCCATTAGTGCCTACCTACATATTTTGTGGTTAATTAATCTTCTTCTTCTTCAGCGTTCATTCTCAAACTCCCGCTGGATTTCTCTTGTAACAGGACAATGGTCCTACAAGATTTCCAGATGAATATAGTCCAGAGAATGGAAATGCGCTGTGATGCCGTTTTATTTGCGCCACTGGCCCAACACATCCGTCTTTGGTGGTGTTAATTAATCTAAATACTAAATCAATAAATAATAAATAATTCATTGATATATTCATTTTTTTAGGTTAGGGTTAATAGTTAGGGTTTTATGTTTTACATAACAAATCATAAACTGAATTCCTAAATATAATTATATTTAAATTAATCAATAGTAAACATACACTGATAAACATAGGCAAGGGAAATAATCACACAGGTAGACACTGGCACAAAAGGGGGGAGGGGGGAGGGGGGGGGGTTGGGGTACAATCATAGTACCGATTAAAATATCTCATTATGAAAAGTTCTTTCAAAATATTTGTTATGGTTCCTTGTATTGAAAGTATAAAGTTGTTTTATATAGTTGCAATTTTTGTCTGTAATGAAATTAAATAATAATTTAACAAATGAGCACAGTTATAGCATGCATTTAACTGTCTCTACAACTGTAACCAAAAAAAATGATTTAAGCAACGTGCCTTCGTAGTGGTAAGTTTTTATGTGATACCACTTCTTTATGTTAAAGAATGAAAATGGAGTATCTATCTATCTATCTATCTATCTATCTATCTATCTATCTATCTATCTATCTATCTATCTATCTATCTATCTATCTATCTATCTGTCTATCTGTCTATCTGTCTGTCTGTATGTCTGTCTGTCTGTCTGTATGTCTGTCTATATATCTATATATCTATATATCTATCTATCTATCTATCTATCCATCCATCCATCCACCCACCCACCCATCCATCCATCCTTCCAACCATCCATCCGTCCGTCCGTCCGTCCGTCTGTCTGTCTGTCTAATCTATCTATCTAATCTATCTATATATGTTTTTTTCATCGCCGAATACAGTGCAGAAACCAAAGCTCTCCAGTCCGAGCGATGTAATGCTACTGGGTGTAATTCTTGCACGTTGTTGAGCCCTATATGCATACCCACTTTGATGATTTATCTACGAAGTCTCTGTTGGTCTTCATCTTTTGCTTCCTGGTACCCATTATAATTCTTGTAGTGACAGACTGTTTTCATTCATTCTCAATAGATGTATTATATATGTCCATCGTTTTCTTGTTAACGATATAGAAACATATTGTTGTTTTTTGTCTTCTCTTACTTACTTGTTTCTGGATCAGGCGTGGTCTCAGTCTGACAACTAAGTTGGACGTGTACCGCGCAGTGGTTCTATCAACACTGCTTTATGCTGCGTCATCCTGGACTGTCTATGCGAGACACACTCGACAGCTTAACTCTTGTCATCTTCGGTGCCTACGAAACCTCATGGGAGTACGCTGGCAGGATCGTGTACCAGATACGGAAATTCTTCAGAAGTCCCGTATGCAAAGCATCCATGCAATGCTGACTAGGTCCCAACTCCGCTGGACTGGCCACATCGTCCGTATACCAGACAAGGGCCTTCCAAAGAGATTATTCTATGGGGAGTTGTGCGAAGGTAAACGTTCAAGTGGCGGGCAGAAAAAGCGCTTCAAGAATCACCTAAAAAACTCTCTCAAGCACTGCAGCATCGATCCTAGCTCCTGGACTTGATCGCTCAGCCTGGCACACCCAGATCACTGCTGGCATCACGAAATTTGAAAAGGAAAGAACACTGCGGGCAAGCCACAAGCGCAAGAAGCGGAAGGACAAGTCAGAAAATTCTCCTACCCCGAACCTTCAGCACTCCTGCAATAGAACTTTCCGTGCACGAATCGGACTCATCGGGCAT